>KV751396.1:1048679-1085100 GCA_001698575.1 Mola mola
CACGGTGAGAGTACCTTTTAGTGAGAGGAAAAACAAGGCTGACTGGTTAAATTAAAAATGATTTACAGCTGCCCCGCACTACTAAGTCTCCGTTCTGCAGACATACTCTTTTCATCGCGTGTTTTATGCTGCGTTTCCCGTGTACACGAAAACGTTCTGTTTCGTTTTCAGACAGTTCCACGTACAGATGGTAATGCTTTGAGGACGATCTCAGCGCACACGAGACTGCAGGAAACACCAGAAACGCTGTAGTACACATGCCAGGTCAGTAGTTGGCGGTGTGATTTTGTGATGAACTAAAACACGCGCATACGTAGAGACAATTAAAATAATTATAATAAAAAAACGTGGGCATTACAGCGAGTGAAAACAATTGCTGCAACAGTTGTGCGCATGTCGTTTCTAAAATGTTTTTTCCCGTCTACATGGAAACGGAGACGGGGGCGTTTTTAAATCTTTACACTGTGGAGACTGTTCCAGAAAACGAAACACTTTAGTTGCATTTTGGCTGTCTACCTACACGAGATCGGCGCTTGGAACAATAAAGAAACGGACTACTACTCGCTGTAGTACCCACTTTTCTTTCGTTGCACCAAGAAGTATCTCTACGCATGCGCGTATTTTAGTTCATCACGAAGTCACACCACCAACTAGTGGCCTGGCAAGTGTACTACAGTGTTTCTGCTGTTTCCTGCGGTCTCTTATACAAAGATCGGTTTCAAAACGTTGCCATCTGCACTGTGAGCTATTTGAAAACGGCGACTGAAAATGAAACAGAACGTTGTTGTGTAAACGGGCCTCAGTCTCAGACGAAGAGAACGCTGTTTTGTGTTAAATGTACATTGTGTCGTTCATGTATCCGCCTTTTTAAGGAGTTGCGATATTTTTCACCAAGCGCTCCCACCAAAAAAAAAAAAAATAGTCCCGCCCACAGGTTCTAAGCTGATTGGTTTAGCTGGAGAAGGGACGTTGTTTGAATTTCATTTGTGGATCGTGCGTGGTGAAGTTACTCGGTGTGAAGCAGTCAGTCAAGTTGAGAATTTAATAAAACATTGAATTTGGGAAACTTGTTCAACTCCGCAGGTAACCTTACAGTCATTTGTTTAGAAAAAATATTGTTGAATCTCTACATTATTCTCTATATTATAGTAAACCGAGTTGTTTTATATAACTTGTTGTTTGACGCCGTTTTGTACGTGATCTCGCTAATGTTAACTATTATGTCCTGGATTTATATTAAGAATTATTGCTATATGCACAGGTACAGGGGAGTGCATACTTTTATACCTACTTTAGCAATATGACGTCTATTATTTTGTAGTTTTAATATATAAAACGCAGAGAAAGCTAATGAAAAGAGCAATACAAAAGCAGAACCTTCACAAAATAATCACTATAAATTATATAAAAATACACTATGATATATTGCAAATTTCAATATCAGTGTGGATTTCAGCTCAGCATGCAATGCGTCACTTTAATCTGAGGATAATTCAATACCATTTTTTCCTCCTGATACTGATTCCGATGCCTGAGCTTTGAGTTTTGGCCGAGCACTGATCTGATACCAGTGCATCAAGAAAATATGTATTCGTTAAATTTTAGATCAGCTGAATTCTGCGAACCATGTTTAAATGTATTTTGTAATGAATTCTATTCCTTTGTGATCATGAGCATATACAAGCGAATGACTGCCAAATTTATTATCTGTTTGACTGGCAGTCATACCTGAGAAATACAAATAAATCTACTAATAACAATTCCTTTAAAGAAAAGCTGTGAGAGTGCAGTCAAAATAATAATAAAAAAAAAAATCAAGAATTTTGTCAGTTATATTCATCACTTCCAAGCTGTCTTTGGAATTTCTCATATCATTCTTTTGGTGCTGTCGTTAATCCGTTTTTTCCTTCTTTGACTCGATGTTGTGCTCTCTAGCATGTTGAGAATTCATATCTGGAGAAGAACAACAGTCTTTTGAGTTTTGCAAAGAGAAATCCTACTTCTTAATGTTGAGAAACCCAAAGCTTTGACTGTACACAAAGCTGAGGTGGAGCAGGTAAACCATTTTGGTTCCTGGTAATTACCATCACGGAGAACCTGCTGTGGTCATCACACATATTGTCCTGACAAAGAAAGCACAGAAACAACTAGCTTACCTATAGACAAAGAGATTCCCGTTCCAATTTTTAGTTAACATCTACAGAGGAGCAGTGGAAAGCATTCTGACTGGAAACATTACAACATGTGTACAGTTCAGGACAGGAGTGTTCTGCAGAAGGTGATTATAATCAAAGCATAACATTGTCAGTGATAATGGTGAGGTCTGTAGAACACAAATAATATTAACTGACAACACCCAGCCCATCCATAGCCTGTTAACTCTGCTGCTGTTACATCACTGATTTAAAATAAATAAAATAAAAGTTTTTTGTTTTTTGGGGGGGTTTGACTGATAAAGCTTGTCCTCAATTTTACACAGACTTTGACTCTTCAATATTTTTCCTCGTGTGGTCCCGAACCGTGTTTAGGAAACGATGCGTCACAATCCGTCTACTAGTCGGAGAAAGGGCAAAACCCCTCAGCGTCGTCCCCCGCAACCGGCCCCAGGGACCTCTACCTCCACAGTCAAGCGCACAAGACGAGGTGGAGTTTCAAGTAAGAGTGATGCGCATAATGGGGCTGACATACTATCAAAAAGTTGGGATGCTGTCTAAAATATAAGTAAAAAGAGAATGTATTTGCAAAATGCAGAAACCTCATATTTAGGTGAAAATAGCAGAAAGACAACATATAGATTGTCATTGCCAAAACCTTTCTAAAACCTGCCTATGGGGTAATAATATGAAATTGGGATATTTTAGTGTTTAATTTAAACAGCTGTAGTTAAAGAAAGAAAGAATCACCTTTGTTAACTTTTTTGTTAACAACCTCTGTGGCCATTTGTGAGGTTATAAGGTCCACATGAACACACATAATGACAACCATGTTGGCGCACATCTTTTGCCATATGAAGCAAGATTTCAGAGTTTAAGATGTACAATAGAATACACCATAAGGACCCAACACAGAGAGATAGCAGAGGAAAGAAACAGCAATTATGCCACTGAAACATGCCTGAGAATTTCCACCATATGAGCCACCTTTCAAATTTCCAACAGAAATGCACAAAACTCTCTTACTCTGTCCATCATTTAATGTTGCTACTGTGCCAATAAGAGATCAAAATCAATCACCGTAGGACTGTGTGTTGGCCAACTGGAGAGCCTTTTCAAGTCAATCACATGAAGATATTAATGATTATTCCCCATTCACAATGACCCCAATGGTGGAAATGGCTGAAATAGTTCTATTCCACTACAAACTGTCACCTCAATATGTAAGCTGACTGATCATTTTTTGTTTTGCAATGATTTTGGACTCTACTTTCCATATCATTTCCATAACTTCCATCATGGAAATGACTAAGTCACTGCTTTTGTCAAACTGTATACAAGCAAAATTTGGAAAAAAAACAAAACAAGGCAGGTCACTTAACAGAACAACTGTTTAAAAACTGATCTCCAAACTATTCTGCAAGAGTCAAGTGTATTTGACAATAATGTTCAACTCTCAACCTGTTTGTCATGTAATTTTCTCATTCTGTTACAAGACTGTCTGCCTGTGCTGCCATCACAATGACCTCTCACACACTCCTTATCTGTTTTCCAGAGACTCCTGTGTCTCCCAAGAAGAGAAGGTTTCGACCAGGAACCAAGGCCTTAATGGAGATACGCAAGTACCAAAAGAGCACAGATCTTCTGCTCAGTAAAGGACCCTTCTCTCGCTTGGTGAGTTAAATGGCAGTGCCTATTGTAAAAATTCAATGAGGTAAAATGTACTCTTGTACACCTGATTGACAAATATTTGTTTGTGATAGAGTCAGTGTTGCAAGAAGAAATATTCATCGAATACATGTGATGATAAAAATAGACCAAAAGTCTTTGGACCTGGATGACAGAAACAACAAACAGACATTAGTAGACTTGTTTATTGAATGTGAATGCCTGTGGTTCAGCACAGAATTAAAATGCAAATAGAGAGATGGGCAGAGAAGTTTTGATGCCGGGTGTCTCTCTGTACACGATACTTCCTGTTGTTTCCTGTGTTTTTTATTGTAGGTTGACAAAATTTGCCAGCCATTTTATCAAAGTCACTACTCAATGACTTGACTACCTGTAAGGGTCATTTAAGGGCTATAGCTTTTATTTTTCACTGGACAACACTGTTCATAATTATATTTGAAAAAACACATCAATTCTGGAAAAAGATTTATGCCAAAGGGAACAGAAGAATACTCCCATTCACGTAGGTTTGTCAATTGCAATATATCAACCAGCCCTATATCCTCATTATGCATCTGAATTGCGGCTGCTAGTATTATTTTTCCTTCTATTCCTTCAAAATCAAATTCACCTCAGGGAAAAAAAATGGAGTCATCCCTAGTAGACACGTTAATATTTACAGAGTATCATCTTAATACCATTAATAGGTCTTCTATAAATATAATCCCTCCTTCGTTATCCTAGATCATGTTAAGCAGGACAACATTTAGGTTCTTATTTATCAGTATGATCATATGATCAAACCATTTTGTTTACTACAAGAGTAATTGTCGAAAATATGACCAACCCAGCTTTGTTTAAATTTGACTGCTTCCTTATCTTTTTACATGGGTATCCTGGATGAAACCTGTGTTTAACTGGTTATGTTTCAGGTATATAATAGTATGTTCCCTCTGGAGTTGCCACAACCTATTGATTTTTCAACTCATAAATTGAACAGTTTTTAGCCATACTCTGTAGTATGATAGAGTAGCCATTGGAGGGTAACATATACAGTAAGAAATTCCTGAGTGCATCATAACATACAATATGTAACTGTAGTGTCTTGCCAGCAGGGATGGGCATGAGTAGTTAATTTGAAGACCGAGGGATCTTACTCATACCTCATGGACTGATCGATTTTACCAAATCTATTCTTGAGAAGGGTTGGACTCTTTTATTTGCTGGAGTTGTTCCAGGTGAGAGGCGGAGAGCAGCTGTGGGCTTACTAATAGCTTCCCGGTTCTCAGCCAGTGTGTTGGAGTTCACCCCGGTGGGCGAAAGAGTTGCTTCCCTGCGTCTTCGGGTTGAGGAACGGTTCCTGACTGTGATTAGTGCCTATGCGCCAAACAGCAGTTCAGAGTGCCCACCCTTTTTGGAGCCCCTTGAAACGGGTACTGGAAAGTACCCCTGCTGGGGACTCCATTGTTCTACTGGGAGACATCAACGCTGACGTAGGCAATGACAGTGAGACCTGGAAGGATGTGATTAGGAGGAATGTCCTGCCCGATTTGAACCCGAGCGGTGTTCAGTTATTGGATTTTTGCGCTAGCCACAGTTTGTCCATAAAAAACACCATGTTCAGCCATAAGAGTGTCCATAAGTGCACCTGTCACCGGGACACCCTAGGTCGACAGTCAATGATCAACTTTGTAGTCGTATCATCTGATCTGCGGCCATATGCGCTGGACACTCAGGTAGAGAAAGGAGCAGAGCTGTCAAATGATCACCACATGGTGGTGAGTCGGATCAGGTGGCGGGGGAGGATACCAGACAGACCGGGTGGGCCCAAACGTATAGTGTGGGTCTGCGGGGAAAGTCCGGCCTAAGATCCTGTAATAATGGTCTTCAACTCCCACTTCTGGCAGAGCTTCAACCACATTGTGGGGGACATGGAATCCAAGTGGCCCCCATTGTCGAGGTGGCTGTTTAAAGCTGTGGTAGCAAGGTTGCTAGTGCTAGTCATGGGGGTAACCCCAGTGGCTGGTGGACAACAGAAGTGAAAGGGGCTGTCAAGCTGAAGAAGGAGACCTACAGGGCATGGCTGGCTTGTGGGATGCCTGAGGCAGCAGACAGCTACCGGCAGGCCAAGAGCCTGCGGCTTGGGAGGTTGCAGAGGCAAAAACCCGGGTGTGGGAGGAGTTTGGTAAGGCCATGGAACAAGACTTCCTGTCGGCGCCGAAGAAATTCTGGCAAACTGTCCGGCAGCACCCCGTCCACTTGTTCATCAATGCGGGAGTGGAGTTGCTGACCTCAACTCAGTGTATAGTTGGGCGTTGGAAGGTATACTTCAAAGATCTCTTCAATCCCACCAACATGCATTCCTCGGAGGAGGCAGAGTCAGTGGGCTCTCTCACCACTGGGGTCGAGGTCGTTGAGTCTGTTAAACAACTCCGCAGTGGTGGTACCCCAAGGTGGATGAGATTCGCCTCGAGTTCCTCAAGGCTCTGGATGTTGTAGGCTGTCCTGGCTGACATGCCTCTGCAACATTGCGTGGACATCAGGGGCAGTGCCTCTGAAGTGGCAGACAGGGCTGGTAGTTCCCCTTTGTTTTTACAAAGGGGAACTACCAACCCTGTCTGGGGGACCAGAGGCTGTGTTCCAACTACTGCGGGATTAAACTCCTCAGCCTCCCTGGGAAGGTCTACTCCAGGGTGCTGGAGAGGGGAGTCTGGCTGTTAGCTGAATCTCGGATTCAGGAGGAACAATGCCCTGACAGTTGGATGCTGGACCAGCTCTGTACCCTCTATACGAGGGTACTGGGTACTGGGTACTGGGTACTGGGTACTCTATGAAGACCTGATTTAAAGTTCAGTTAGTAAAACTTTAATAGGGTTTATAATGATAAACAGTTTGTAAATGAAATGTATTTAATCATTTTTTCATAAATTTGTAGAATACACTAAAAGTCTAATTTGCTTGGCTACAGCCCAGGTTAATTTAAAGTTCCGGTTGTTCTTCTTGATACAGGTCCGTGAGGTCTGCCAGAGTTTTTCCAAAGATGTTCTAAGGTGGCAGGTCTATGCTCTTCTAGCCTTGCAGGAGGTAAGATATTTGGTTGACATGCTGTCATTGATAGCAGTGCAGGCAAATTAGTGGATGCATGTAGTGTTAACTTGTCGGTAGCATACTCTCAACATGTTTCAGATTGATTGTTTTACTGAAGGATAAAAGTATGTATTAAAGTTGCCCACGTTTATTTTTTTTGTATGTCATTTATCAATCCCATGGTTTGAATTAAATCACTAGACATTCTTGACCCATTATACAACCCCACCTCCCAAACTTCCGCAAAACTATTCAGCCTCCTGTATCCTCAATCAGCTGTGCTGGTGATAAGGTTGTGTCGCTCGACTAGGTACCTTTTTGCATTAGAAGTTCACAGATGGTGCGGCTAAATTTGTCTGTGATATTACCAGGCTTGATCCAGGCATTTGTTTGGATGCCACTCAGCACAAACCATCTGTGCCTTGAAGCCAAGCATACCCCCATTCCTGCACACCCTGTGCACACATAGTGGGTCCACCACAAAAATTGCTCAGAAGCTGCCAAAGTAAGGTGACAAAGAACTTAACGTGTTGATGTGGCCTCAAAATTCTCTAGATCCAAATCTGTTGAGATAAAAAGGGATGGTGAGGGAATTTTAAAACTTGTTACAGTACTGTGGTTTGCATATAACTGACAATGCTCAATAGCTGTAGAATGCTGAAGTTTGTTTTATTTATTTATTTTTAAATTAGGGTTATTAAGCACAACGGATGGCTGTTTTCCTGGCAGTTACAGTCAACCTTTCGCTTAGGGGACCAAAATCCAAAATATTGCCATATAGGTAATAAGTAGTCTTGTGCATAGTCACCATAAATCATCAGGTGCAGGTGGCCATGAAATTGAACAAAAACTTATGCACACTTGAGTGATTTTACTCTTATTTATTGTTCGCTCACATTAAGTGATTCTAAAGTTAGTTCATTAATTGCCAAGTAGTTACTTTTGCTTTTTTCTCATTCTCATTAAATCTGATTCCTGCCTCCGTGCTGTGACTTTGCTGCTTTTGCTCTAGTCCAAAAATGTTCCAGTTTCCGATTATGTATTTGTAAAGCTTGGTGTTTTAGAAAATTTAACAGTAGGGAATAGTAGTAATGTAATCACTGCATCAGCATTTACGTGTAACACAGACTTTCCTGCGTTGGAAATAGTGTTGAATTTGTTTGATTTAAATTCCTGTTTTTCTTTAATTTTCCTACTCCTACTCCTCCCAGGCTGCTGAGGCCTTTCTTGTGTGGATATTCTCAAACGCCAACCTGTGTGCTATCCACGCCCATCGGGTCACTGTTCTCCCCTCTGACATTCAGCTGGCCAAGAGGATCCGTGGGTTGGAGAACCTGTAAAAACAACATGGACAGACTGGACAAGAGAGTAGCCACAATAGGAGGAACATGCGGTCATCTTTCCCCTATAGTCTTATCTGCTCAAATAGCTACACACCTATTTTAAATGTTTGGTTGGAAAGGTTTGTAGTTTTCTGATTTATGTCCGCAGATCACCTTTATAAAAAAAATTCAGGGCCTACTGAAAAAAGACAGAGTTAAAATAGTCTTTTTCAAGTAGCTGTAGTTGTATTTCTTTAACATTGCTTGATAATATAACTATACATATAGATCTGCTGTTTGTTGGATTTGCATTGATTTTGATATCTTATTGTTCTGTACATATTTTTCCCAATAAAGTTCAAGTTCCCTGTTTTTTAATAAACAGCAAACCTAATTTTGGATGGGACTCACAAAAGATTTGATCTCATACGTGTTGTGATGTCACTGATCATGCTAAATCTTAGTGTTAGTGGTCAGAAAAGAAGGTGCTGGACTTCATGAAGCTATTGAGGTCTTAATCTTGAGGGCATCTTACATTCAGTTCTATGGTTTAGTTGCAGCCAGTTCAGAAATTTAAGTTATGGGCTGAGCAAAATTATATATACAGTTATATACAGTAGGAGCTGCTTCTTCTGTTAGCTTAGTTGTTAAGCCAAAAAGTAATGGTGTCGGTGTCAGTTTATTTTTAACCTTCAGTGTTGAACTGGCAGCCAGTTCAACACTGAAGGTAGAGTAGGCTGAACTATTCAAGGATTTTAAGGTGCTGCTCTTGTGCAAGTTACCCCACTGGTTCAGCTCTGAGTAAATGGTACAGAACCTCAATTTTGATTTCATTAACATCTTTTTTGTGGCCAAATAATATGTATAATGTAATCACTAATGACATTTACTATTTAGAAATTCAAGCATTATCGCCAAAGCCTTTATTCGTATCTCCCTTATGTTTGGAGTGGTATTCCATTACTTACATTTAGGTCCAGATGTATTTGGACACGGATATAGTTTTATCATTTTGCCTCTGTACACCACCACAATGGATTTGAAAAATAAAATAAAAAAATCATGGAAGTGCACACTTTCAAGTTGCTATACTCAAGATTTTCAACCTTAATATAGCATCAAACAACAATTTGTTATATAAATATACAGAGGAGTAATTGTGTCCTGTGGCGCAGGTTGCAGCTACAGGACCGCAACCTGTGTTGATATCGGAGCTTTTCAGTTTTTTCTTTCTCTAGCCAGCCTGGCTGCACATTCACTGTTAGTGCTCGTGAATCCATTATCTGAAATTGTTGGCCTCTCCCCCTTGTTTAAAATCCGGAGCTTGGGATGCGATTATACATTATGCACTTTATTGACTTCTTCTGTTTGCGCACTTTGTAAAGTTGGCTGTCTGCAATACTGTACACAAACATGATAAGCCTTACACTGAGGTATATTCAGCCTTGTCTATTTTGTGAATGTTTTCCTTTGTGAAAGTGTTGATGAAAGAAGAAGCAAATATTGCAGATCATGAAATCTCTTTACAACTACACAGAAAACATGTATGCATCGTATAATGTATGTAGGTAAATGATTACTCTAAGTCTAAAGAGAAGTAATTTTTAATAAGAGTAATACATTGTATAAAAAGTGGAGTTGCTTATACCAGATGGCAGCACTGTTAGGCTCTTGATGCACTGATGTTGTGCATAGCCATGAATTTTGTGTTTATAGGACATAAGAGCTACCGATCTCAGAGAGATCTCAAAACCAGCCCCAGCTGCTGGTCCAAAAGACCCCTGCCAAGCTCCCTCTACTCCTCCAGGGTCATCTTTTGAAGCAGCCTCTGTGAAATATGAACAAGAAAGAAAGCTGTGTAGATTTATTTTTGTACAGCATATGTTGGCAAGAATGGAATGATTAACTGCAAAAATTTGTCTTATCTCAAATCAGGGATATTTGTTGTCACAATCCACTCCTGGTTTTCCCCTCTACCAACCCACTCTACCTGCCTGTCCTAATCAACATCATTAGACACACCTGTTCCCCCCAGCCAGCTCTTAACCAGCTCCTTCCAGCACTCTTTTCCGGACGGATCTCCTGTTACCTGACCTGCTTTCTGCCCCGGTAACCTGACCTGCCTTCTGTCTCTGAACTTTGCATCTGTCCGTTTCCCTGTCTGCCTGCAGTCTGCCCGGACTTCCTCTCCGGAGACTCCCTCCCCATTCTGAACGTAGACCGTGCTCAGCAACCAGGCTTCCCGATTGCCGTCCATTTGGACTCGTGAACGTTGTTAATAAAGCTCTGAACTGTGCCGGTCTAGATTTGTACTGTTCCTGGGTACACTTTCACACCTGTTACATATGTGTTATTTCTGGTCGAAGTATCTCTTAGATTTGTACTGTTCCTGGGTCCACTCTCACACCTGTTACATATGTGTTATTTCTGGTCGAAGTATCTCATCCACTTAGATACTTGTATCTCAGTTTCATTCATATCAAACTTTACCGTGCATAAAACTTTACAGCATAAATTACATATGCGTATTCCTTGTTTTTTGGGTTGTTTACTGTGCTTTGTTCATATTAAAATGTACATTGTTTATGTAAATAATATGTACATTGTCTTCTCTATATAAGTTTACTTATAAGTTTGAAGAATATTGCATATTGTCTGTATAATACAGTATATATTTTTATTTATTCATATACTGTATATGAATATGTAAATATGGTGTAAATGTCTGCGTTGACAGAGAGACACAAACGGCCAGATACAAATTCCTTATTTCCAGGTTTAAATCTCGGTCTCATCTCCCATGTCTCCTCCCTCCTCTCCTCCGGAATCGCTGGTTCCGATAGCCTGAGGTGGATGTTGCAGGCTGGTGGCATCGGAATCTGACTACATAGCAGTAAATAAGGGAGGTTTTTTTTCTGCAAAAAACTAAAAAAAACACTAACGATGCGCTGTACGAATTACTACGTCTTTGTCAGCCATTTTGTCACATTACAAGTAAAAAAAAAACAACCCTAAAATGCATTGTGGCAGGATGAGGAAAAGCACAGGAGACAAAGGCGAGTTCAAACTTTATTCCTCAGCTCCAAACCCAAACTTAAACAGGAACAAGTTTGCACCAGAAAACTCGGGAACGTAAATCACGCCCCCAGCTCACAACCTGCTGGATGAGAGACATAGCCCCTAGTGTCCGCCACACAGGCCCACCCCGAACACCCAGAAGGGACTCCTGGAAAGAAAATCAGTCTCTCACTGGAGGCTCAAGCAGCCTGCCATAACGGTTGCGCCATACCTCAGCAGAAACAGCAGGAGGAACACAGTCCAATGCCGGCTGAGAAGCAGAACGCTGAACCTGCGAAGACACTGCCGGGGTTCTGGAAGGAGGGTGACTCCGACGGGGAACCTGGGCCGGAAACATCACTTTCATCTGCCACCCTGTGTGCCGGTTTAAGCCTATCATGCGCGACACGCTCCCTACGCCCACCCATATCCAGCACAAAACCCTTAGGACCAGTCTTAAGAACCCGAAATGGGCCATCGTATGGGGGTTGAGGAGCGAGCGGTGAGCATCATGTTGTACGAAAACAAAACGAGCCGACATGAGCTCCGCAGGCACAAACGACCGGGGAAAACAGTGGTGAACAGGGCCTGGAACCCGAGTGCTGTCGGACAAAAAAAGGACAAACGGCCTGACGGGGTCGAGGAGCGGAGCTCCCAAGCAAAAATTCCCGAGGGACGCAGAGCGGCTGACCGAGAACCAGCTCGGTGGGCGAAGCGTCGAGGTCCTCCTTAGGAGCCACACACAACCCGAGCATAACCCAAGGTAAACGGTCCACCCAGTTACCATCCGAGAGCGCAGCGCTGCCTTGAGCGACCGGTGGAATCGTTCACACAAGCCGTTAGCCTGAGGGTGGTATGCGGTAGTGCAGTGCACCTGCACACCCAATGATCGCACAAGTGCTGACCAGAGCTCTGACACGAACTGGGGACCCCTGTCTGAGGTGATATCTACGCGCGTTTCTTCGTCAGGATGTTGTGGAGGACAGAGGGACAGCCTCTGGCCACCTGGTGGTCCGATCTACCATTTTGAGCAGGTGCATAAAACCCTGTGAAGAAGGTAGAGGGCCCACTAGGTCTACATACACGTGGTCGAAACTCTGGCCGGGATCGGAAACGGTTTGAGGGGCGACTGAGTGTGCTGGTGGACCTTAGCACGCTGGCACGCCACACATGCAGGCGCCCACCCCTTGACGTCCTTGCGGAGGCCAGTCCAGACCAACTTGGAATCGACCAACTTCACCGACACCCAAACTCCAGGGTGCGAGAGGGAGTGAATCGATTCAAAAACTCGACCAGTGGAGACATCGCAGAGGAGGGCAAGACTGCCTTCCTGCATCACAGCATCCTCCAGCTTGAGGCCAGTACGTGTTGATCTAAGGGCGAGGACATCCGGGTCGCTGGGCTGGTCGGCAGCCATAGCGGAGAAATCCACCCCGAGGTGCACAGGACACACCAGCACAGGCGACAGACAATCAGCAACAGGGTTGGACTTCCCAGCCACATGCTGAATGTCCGTTGTGAACTCAGAGATGGCCGCCAGGTGGCGCTGCTGACGAGCAGACCACGGCTCAGTCACCTTGGACATGGCGAAAGTCAGCGGTTTATGATCCACATAAGCCGTGAAGGAGCGACCTTCCAGCAGGAAGTGGAAATGACGGGTTGCAAGGTGCAGGGCCAACAACTCCCGGTCAAGAACGCTGTAATTGCGCTCGCTATCTCGCAGTTTACGGCTAAAAAATGCGAGTGGCTGCCAGGCATTCGTCACACGCTGTTCAACCACCGCCCCCACGGCTATGTCAGACGCGTTGGTTGTTAAAGCTATGGATGCCGTGGGTGTAGGATGGACGAGGACGGCAGCGCTAGCCAGGGAGCACATAGCTCCGTCAAAGGCCGGGTCGTTTGCCTTCTTAAGCCGCAGGGCTCCGTAAAGTGGCTGAAGGAGTTGGGCAGCGCGAGGGAGGAAACGGTTATAAAAATTCACCATGCCTAAGAACTCCTGCAATGCCTTGACAGAGACTAGTCGGTGAAATTCCGCCACCGCTTTCACCTTAGAAAGCAATGGGGCTTTATAGTTCAGATGGATAATTACCCTAAATGTACTGTGAAAGCAAGAGTTTTTGAAGGCAACGAAATTGAATACACTTTAATGGCCAGGTCATTGAGTGCAAAACATTTTTCAGAATCAGAATTGGAATTACTTGAATTAATCCCTAGAGGGAAATTCTCATTCTACAAAAGCCTCTGAGTGGAGGAAAGAAAGCTAGAGAATAAACATTTAAAGATAAATAAAAACAAGATATTTTTACATATACACATGTAGGTATACACAGTTTCCATATTGCAGATGCTTCTTATAGATTGGAGTTCTATAGTTTGACAGCAATAGGCAGGAATGATTCCCTGTGTCGTGTGGATGTATCAGTCTGTTACTCAACGAGCTTCTATGACTGATTAACGCATCATGGAGAGGGTGTTGTCTGTTGTAGTATGCTGTTTTCTGCCCCAGCAGACAACAGCATACAAGATGGCACTGGCCACCACAGTCTCATAGAACAGCCGCAGCACTATTGTACATGCCAGATATTAGTTGCTGAATTACAAATAACGCCTAAAAAATTAGCAGGTACATATTGTAACTTCAGTGTGTCATACAAGTATTGCTGCCTCCATGTTGCTATCATTTGGAAAAAAATACAGTAGCTAAATAAAACAGTTTCAGACAAATTGTTAATAAAACTTGACCAATTAAATGAGAAATTATAAATGCAATCTTTGTTCGGTCTGAAGTAAAAGCGGCTGCATTAAACTCAAAATGTAGTTCGCGCTGGGAAATAAAGGGACGACAATCCCCAGACTCTCCAGAAAAACGTTCAGGCTAGAAAGGTGGAGAGATTGCAAACTCATGGTAGAAGCAGGAGGCTCAGCCGCAGCTTCTGAACCCTTAGGAGCTATTGGAGAAGCAGACGGTTGCTGCAGTTGATCAATGAGATTTAATTTTTCCATCAATGTTGCGCATGTCGATTCACTGCGTATTACTGCTAACATTTCCTGGCGAACAAAGCGCAGGAAATGTTAGATTGGAGCCAGTGGAGACGTGCACTTTGCGCCTTCAGGGCTGAGCGAAGTGGCTCTGACTCTTCTAGATCCATTTCTGGCCAGATTGTACTATCAGGTACCAGGTCTGGGGGATCCAATAATGCAGAGACACACAGGGAGCTTTCTGAATCGGCAGTCGTTTTAATAATAAAGGTCAAACCAGGAATTCAACTTATGCAGATGTATGAGGATAAGGCTAACTCTGTAATCGGAACACGGAACATACGCTGGACTGCTCGCTAGATGGACAAGACAATCTGGCACAGGAGGAAGGGAACACGGGGAAAAGGTAGATAATTGGACACAGGTGGGACACATTAGGGGGAGGGAATAATCAAACAAACCTGGGGGGACAACACTTGACAGGACATGGGGAGTAAGACACAAACAGAACTTCAAAGTAAAACAGGAAACACCGAATGACCCTAACAGACATATACTTGATACTAGCAGACCCTGACATCCTATGCCACTTTGTATTCAATCTGAATGGAATGGCCTGTAATTTGTGTTCAAACTGTCATGATTCTTATTCTTATTATTATTATCATCATCAATAATAATAATTAGTCAGATGAGCTATCCAGGGGGCGCTAGAGAGTTTGATACTTGGCAATTAATTTGGGCCCGAGCAAGAAGAGTGCAAGGACCCTCTTGAAACTGAAGGAATTATTATTATTGTTTTTATTTTTCCAAAAGAATCACATTTTGAGGGTTTTCCCATGCTCCAAAATTCAGGAAACTTTGCACACATATCAGTCCTGGAAAAAAATTATACATTTAATAGCCGGTCACCGTGGGCTTGGCTAAATACCTTGGTCACTTTCACCAACATGTACAAATGTTTGTACACACGTAGAACATACCTAGATGCACAAAAAAAGTCTCCTGGTACCGTGACCTAAATCAAAGAGGAAGTCAGCCATTTTGAGCAGTTTGCACACATACTTTTGCAAATTCCTCTTTGACAGTTGATCGAGTTGACTTCAAATTTGGGCTTGACAATCCTCACATGTCAGGGATGAAATGTTTTCAAAATCTTGAGTTGAGCATGGCTGTGCTGGGACAGCAAATTTCAATCATTCGCCCTGAAAAATCAAGTTGTTGTAATTTCGCTTTACATAGTCTGATCTCCCTGAAACTTTAACTGATGGATTAGTGCCCTGCCCTGAACACAAACCTGTGCCAATATTCAGTTTAAATTAGAGTGCCACCTACTGGCAGCAAGACATGACTATGCCTCACACTTTAACCAACTCCTCCGAGCCAGTTTATCTGAATGATCTAAAACTTTAGCAGATTAAAGACATGACCTTAGAGATGAAAAGTTATGAAAGTATGTTGTTAAAAATTTAAAAGTATGCCGATGGCTATGCGACGACTGATGATGTTTCAAAATGATAACAAAAATATCTAAAACTCCACTGCACATGATCTAATCAGTGCAAGATTTCCTAACATGTCCCACCCACAAGACCTCACAGCCGTCATTCCTATGGACCTGGCAAAATGAGTCTACAATGCCCCCTAGAAAATTTCAACTAAGCAGCTCCCAGAGTCTGCTTGATTAAAGGTATGAAAATTGCCAAACATGTGCACCATCCCAAAGCACAAGCTTGGAGCCATGATCTAAAGTCAACAGGAAGTCCGCCATTTTTAATCAAATTCAAAAAATTTTTTTTTGTTGTTGCCATTTCCTGGTCTTATACTAAAACTTCTAGGGGGTTTGTACGATTGACCTCAAATTTCGTCAGGTTAAGGACATGACCAGTGAGATGAAAAGTTATTAAAACCTTTTTTATTACTTGAAAGGAAAAATGTTTCCATGAAAGAGAAAATTACAGGTAAATCATCTATGCATAATCCAATGTATCTGGACCTTTAACTATAAGATTAAGATTATTATTGTAACATTAAGATTACTTTATCAAAGAAATAAAGATGACAAAGAGAACTAAAAGCCATTATGCCACCGACTGGTAACAGGAAGTACACTTTATATATTTTCTACTGTATACTTCTGTTCTCTTCCACTTTTCCCCTTCCTCTTGCAGAACCATGAGAGTGTGAGAGGTGGAGGGAGAGGGTGTATGTGTGTGTGTGAGCGTGAGAGATAGAAATAGACTGTGTGTCTGCCTGTATGGATGGTCCTTTAAACAATACATGTAATGTAATATAAAGTTTTTCACTGTACCTTTCCATGTGATTCTCTTTCACCTAAAGTGTGGCCAAGTGGAAAGTGAATTTCAATAATTCACCATGGAAAACCCTTTACATATTCTGATTCACCTTAAAACTTCATATGATGGCTATGTGTCCCATCCTGATTACATTCACATGTCAGTATTCATTTTTATTTACAGTGCTGCCTACTGGCAACAGGAAATCTCTGATTTTACACTTTAATATTTAATATATTCCTTCTAGGTGCTCCACCTGATTAACCTAAATTGAAAACTGAAAAACCTGAAATGAAAGAAATACTCTAAAACATTTCAGATTTACTACTGGAGAGCGCCCATTTTTCAATTTTGTGCTCAGTTTCAGCCAATTTACACGTTATACTGTCACAGACTTTTCCTAGGGGGATTGTCTGTATGACCTCAAACTTCGTCAGGGTTAAAGACCCTGAAAATGAAAATGAAAAGCTATCAAAAGCTTCTCCATTACTAAGAAAGTTGTGCTCATGGCGGCTTGATAAATTTTGATGTCTCATTGTGATGAAGGAATTTGTTATAACTCCATTAAACACACTGTCAAATCAGTTTAAATTTTGCAAGATGGTTAAGATTCCAGCCCAAAAAGTCTGAAAGGGGTCATTACTATGGGCATGGCAAAATGAGTCCATAACACCCCCTAGGAAATTTAAACAAAGCACCCAGTCCTTCTGGCATAGAGCTACAAAAAATTATTTTTGGTCCTGTCGTCCCGTGAGGCAATCGCAGCCTGTTGCAGGTTTAATTTGCTTGGTGTTTGAATTGTGTTTGTTATAGGGAAGACTCAACTATTTTTTGCTTCTTACATCCACGATCGAACCTAAATAATACAGCACATACATTGTATACAATAAATAAATATAAATTTACTTTTAGTTTTTATTCTGAACTAGCTTTAATACAAGGAAATTGCTTTTAGTATCAGAAGCATATATACTCAATTAATGTTTGTGTGGGTTATTTTACCAAAGTAATTTTTTTAAACATGATACCTTTACTTTTACTAAGTATGAGTTTTCGGTTTTGTTTGAACCATTAGAATTATGTACAGTCCAGTTATCCTGTGTAACAAAATTAGAATTCATGTTTCATACAAGTTGTTATTAATCAGTCGTGGAAATTCAGATGTTACAAATGATGAGCGTCAATATTTTGTGCTCAGGTTCATCCGTTCTTTTGACTTTTAATGTGACGTAAACGAACCGGATGTAGTTGCTGGCGCCACTGCCAGCAGAACACAAATAGAACAGGCGCAACGTTTCAGAGCAGTGTGTTTTGTTTATCGAGCTGGGTGCTTTTCCATCTGAGAACATTGCCAAAGATCCAGTAAAGACACAGTAAGGTCATTATGTGTTAGTTAGTCTTATCACAAGTTACTTAGTGACGTTACAATTTTTTTTATAATGTGTGTCTCACTCGTTCAGCTAACTGAGCTAAATCAATGTGTTTCAATACCGGTGAAATGAAACCTAACGTTTCCATCCACATGGAAAAAGCTTCTTAAAAACAAGCCAAACTTGATGCCCCGTACCGTTAAAGTCACGGAGAAATCCAGTTAATCCTAAACTTTGTTTTGTTTTCTCCTGTCAAGTAGCAAAGTAACGTTTTAGTGCTATCCGCAACTGAAATATTCTACCTACAAAACATTACAGTTATACACTGTGAAAACCCTCTTAATAACGCTGAACATGTTACATGATGAATCCTTGAATTCTGTGTTGAACAGCAACTCTGTCAGCCAGCAGTCTCTTCTCCAATTTTGAGACAAATTATAGAACACCATACAGTGTTGTACAGAATGCACAAATGCATTATGGTATAAGCTGAAATATAGTTGTAATAGAGGGTATAAGAGAAGAGTGTCACTTTTCCAGATGAGGGGCATCTTTTCCTTTGATTTAGCATTTGTGACCAAAATTTATGAAACATGGTTAATTACACTCTAATTTCACTAGTATTCAGTACTAATCCTGACTATTAAACTGACTTTTATATGTAAAATACATAACCTTCCTTTCTACAGAAAAGCAACATTTTTCACTTGACCAGGGCAATGTGACATTACAATGTAAATCAGTATAAATATATCAGCAGTGTTTTTCGCCATATGACTTGTTTCTCATTATCTCGCCCTTTGATATAAATGTCTTGCATGTTTAAGCTTCAACCTTCGAATGCGAGCAGGAAGTATTGGCCTATACACCCCAGACTTCATCTTGCCACGTCTGTCAGTAGTTACTGTGTAGTTACATTATCAATAAATACCACTGGGCCTGTTCCCTTGAAGCCGTACATGCCAATGCCAAAACTTGTGAGGCTTTTTTTTAAAGATATTTTCTGGCAAACTCTAATCTTGCCTTCCTGTTCTTAAATTTTACCAGTGGTTTGCACTGTGTTAAGAAAATCCTCTTTATTTACATTCATAAAGGCATCTCTTGATTGTACACTTTGACTATAATACGCCTACCTTCTCCACAGTATACTTGATATGTCTCCATCTTATGAAGTTGTTTTTCTTAACCAAGGAAAGGGAAAGGATACTGCCATAATCCACTTTAGTTGTCTTCTGTGGTCTTCCAGGCCTTTTGATGT
Organism: Mola mola; assembly: GCA_001698575.1. Lineage (NCBI taxonomy): Eukaryota > Metazoa > Chordata > Actinopteri > Tetraodontiformes > Molidae > Mola > Mola mola. The sequence goes on from KV751396.1 coordinate 1,067,871, forward strand.
TTGATCTCCCCATTGCATTCATTCTTTTTAAGAATGTACAAATTGATGATTAAGCTACTCCTAAACTTTTTCCGTATTTTATTTTCAGTCTAATGATGATCTCCTTCACTTGCAGTCTAAAGTGTTGAATTGGCAACACATGAAATCAACTCCAGACCGTTTATCTGTTTCATTTGTCTTGAAGTAACAAGGAACCGAACCACACCTGGCCATGAAACTCTTATCATTCGATTGTCCAAATACTTGGAGGTACTATGCATAAAATTGCTGTAATTCCTTAGCGGTAAATGCCAAATTTCGGTCAAACCTCTTGAATTAAAGCTGAGTATCTGCACTTTACGATAACTTCTTGATCGATTTATGTCAGATTATTTTGGTATATAGAGACAAAATGATAAAAACACTCTCATTGTCGAAATACTTCTGGAACTAAGTGTATTTACCTCAGAATTCATTATGATACATCAACAGCAATCCCATCACCAGTAAAAACCATTGACCCTGTTCCTCTGGCAGCCATACATGCCCATGCCATAACACTGCCTCCACCATGTTTCAACAAAATCATGGCCTGATCCTTTCCTTCTCCAGGCATTTCTCTTTCCATCATTCTGGTACAAGTACATCTTGGTTTCATCTGTCCAAACAATCTTATTCCAGAACTGGGCAGGTTTTGTATATCATCTGTTTTTACATTAATGAAGATGCCTCATGATTTCAGACTTTGACAATGGTATTTCTACTTCCTAAAGAGGGTTCTTGACTTATCTTGATGTTATAAAGAGGGTTTTCTTCACCAAGAACTATTTCTGTCATCATCCACTTGCCAGTAAATTTATTGTTTTTATGAATGTAACAAAATGCTCATTTTATCATTAGCATTTTTTTTGCTGTGTCTCTGATAAGTTAATGTTGTTTGATGGCCCTCTTGCATCAACATCTCTTTGGACCTCAAGTCCAGACCTTTTATCTGCTTAATTGGATGGAATAACATGGGAATAGACCACAGCTGGCTATAAAACAGCATGTCAGTGAATTGTTTAATTAATTTTGATCTAGAGCTGCAACTATCAGTTGTTTGAATTATTGATTAAGGAGCCAGTTATTATTTTCATTAATCAATCAATTGTTTATTCAATAAGTTTATTATTTTATTCAAAACTTTTTCAGCGCCCAAAGTGACATCTTCAAATTGCTTTTTAACTCCAATCAATAGTTAAAAACCCATCCACTAGAAGTCACTTTTGGGCCCTTAATTTAGTGACATAAATGACAAAGAAAAGCATCAAATCCTGACATTTAAGAAGGTGAAACCAAGAAATTTTTAATAATTTTGTTTAAAACAACACTGAGATAATTATTCAACTATCAATAAGGTTGTTGATTAATTTTCTTTTGATCGATTATTCATTGCAGCTCTATCTGAACATGGGGGACTTTGTGTTAAAATGGCTACAATTCCTAAATGATTAATACTCTTTTTGTACACCTTATTTTAAAGACAAAAGTCTACACTTTCAGTCACATCACAATTGCTTTTTAAAAAAATCCATTGTTGTGCTGTAGAAAGGGAACATTTCCAATATTGTATCACTGCAAAAAAATATGTACCTACTTATATTACCTGTATTGGCCTCATGTTTAGAGAGCTCACGGGTCACTCATCTTTACATTGAGTCAGTAAGACAAACTGTCATAATGTTGCAGTGCATCATGCTGACTGCTGGGGTGTCTTCACAAAAGCCCGCCAAAAGCCAACACACACTGCCTCGCACTTCCATCTCCAAAGGCCTTAAAGAAATTCACATTGATGAAGAAGTCAAGATAGCAGTGAACCTCTCTCTGGAGAGGTTCCGCTACAGTGATCAAAAAGGTATCAAATGTTTCCTTGTACATTTTTACTGTTAAATTAGAAAATAAAAACATTACTTTCTAGATTTGATGGTCTTAATAATATCCACCCTTTCCTTCAATGACTAAACAGAGATGGAATTTCCCTCTTCCTTGTCCAGTACTGAGCGGGCTTTCATTCATCGAATGGCCCAGTCCCTGGGTTACATTTCCAAGAGTAAAGGGTAAGTTGGAATTACTAGTCCAGAGTTTTTCCTGGCTCCAAAGAGGGTGGTGGTGGTATCTCTAAAGCTGAGTACATTAAGTATGGTCATGTCAAGGTGTAATCTGAAAGCTAAAAAGATTATCTTTCTACCATTGTCTTGAAGTATTATTTGGGACATAATAATTAATGACTACATAAATTTGCAATACATTTGTTAAAGACCAAAGCTAAGTGTAGTCAAGTCAAACTGAGTTTTGTTCTGTAAAGTTTGAATAAATGATGAAAACGTGGACAGAATTTTAGGAATATGTTCCATATATGCTTAACTGTCTCATGTTTTCTCAATTCACTCTGTCCCCATATCTCCCTATAACCCTTTAATGTTGACTTTTTAGCAAAGGATTAAAATAATGTGAGTCATCTCACCATGGAAATGAACCACAATTAATTTATTGTATGTGTTTTTAGCATAATTGTCACCAAGTGCTTAACAAATTATTAGTTAACAAATAAATTGTTAATTATTAATCATAAATCAATTACTATGTTAACTATTTATTAATTAATTAGAATGAAAACGTATGGTCTAGACCTGCTCTTCATGATAAGTGCAACAAGATAGCATTTGTTGTGAATTTGTCGCTATATTTGCACAATATTTATTCCTGTCCCTCTATTTGCTGATATTCTTGCACTGCTGAGGTAATCATTTTCTTTCTTTGTTTCTCTGCTACATTTCTATCTTGAATGTATTGATTTTACTGAGTTCAGTATAGTTTAATAATGTTTAATGTTGGCACATCGTAACTTTGTCTTGAAATGTATGCTATAAAGTCTCAAGTTTTCAGTAAGTCCAGTAACAAAATAAAAGTAAGTTCCAAGTACTGTATGTTAATGGCAAAAAAATTCTGCTCTTCAGGAAAGGACTAAATCGCTTCCTCACCATCAGGAAGAAGGATGGTTCAGACAAACCTCGGCCTACCATGCCCCTCACTCCTTCCCAGAATTCATTACATATCATCCGCAGTCTACTTCAGAGGTTTCCCATCAGCAATAAGGAACGCATTGACATGCAGCCCAACAGCAGAAGTGACGTGTCTGTAGCTGCAGTGCCTGGTGAGTGTGTGTAAAGGCTGTGGTGTGTGTGGTAATTAATGTAAATGGTTGTTTTATTCATAAAATTGCAATACATCAACAAAATGTTCATGTATTATGCTATACATGTAACTATATAAATTGAATAATAAGAAAATAATTATAAAAATAGCCACAGTTTTTTGTGGAGTTTTAGCATGAGTTCATCTCACAGCCTGTGAAATTAAGCTGCTGTGCAACCTGGTTTTATGGCAACAAATATTTCTGAGTCGCTTGACTGAGAACAGGAGTTTGAGCAGGTCATTGGACTCTGATTAGGTATCTCAAGTCAGTCATATCACTAATGCTTGGTAGATGGGTATATGAAGAATGCGAAAATTCAGGGTTTTGGGGGTTTTGGTTTAACATCCACAAAAAATGACTGGATCATCATAAATGAAACTTTAACTGTTTAATGAACGACTCATCATTCCATTGAAGAAATGTACAGCATTGTGTAGTCAAGCCATGTTCTCACTCATCTCATTAGACACAGTTCTTCTCACAGCCGCTTTTATGCTGATTGTTATTGTTATTGTTACAAGACTTCCTTATGACAATCCTAACTCGGATCAAACATTACTACTGCCTTGTGGTTTGAATTAGTCACTTACAAGAATTTTCTTCAGTGATTCCCCTTTAATTTTTTTTAGGCCTGGTGGTAAGATCTGATATAGTCAATGTGCGCATAGCCTGTCTTCCTCACCCGTGCTTTGGTTTGGCTCGAGAGATTTTTAGCTAAATCTTGAAATATTGTGTTGCAGGGAGTTGGGAAAGCAGACAGAAGGCCAACAGAGAGGCTCACAAATGAAAACGATTATCTCCTAATGAGTAGAGCTGGGCGATATGGACAAAATCCTATATCACAATATAGTACATTTTCTGTAAATTTCATGAAATAATTTCTATACAAAATAACCACATACCTTATGACAATTTATTATTTTGATAGCCCTGTGGATTAAAGAATATCTAAACCCCAAAACCACAGTTTTCAGCTGAAAAGTAGCATATTTAGGTGTTGTATTGTATTGTTGTATTGTTTTTGATTAATTCAGATCCAAATCTTGATATTTTATACAAAGAATTTTGATTATATATATTATGTTAGAAATATGCACAGTCACTGCTCTCTACACGATCAAATCTTTGACATAGGTGACAATTGCCCGACCCCCCAAACTATGACCAATTGAAAAAAGTCCCCCCTTAGGTACAAGTCTGTCTTCATCTTATCTTAGTTCGGTTCAAGGTACAAAGTATTTGGAGCTGTAAGAATCCTTTTTTACCATTTCGAGGACTTCAGTATTTTTCCTCTGTTTTACACGATAGTGTTTCTCCTATCTGTGCATAACTTAGCTATGAGTATATTTGAACAGCATTTGAGACAGTCTACGATAAGAAAGTAACCTCTCAGCTCTCCTCATCTCTACCGAGAGCAACCGAGAGACTACCGAGCAAAACTGTGACCTTGCTTGGCCACAATTTAATGTTTATCTTCTATTCCCAGAGGTCTTCATTAGATGGCTCTGGTTGCATTGCTAAATTCAGAAACCCTGACCACCAAAATCTTGTCTTCTTTCAGGTAGGGCTGGACAGTATTGTAAAAAATGTGATTATGATATATTTTCTCATATCGACATTTATCATGATATCTATTTTTTGCTGATCCTGACAGTTTGAAGAGCATCCTGACTGAAGCCTGAAAAAAACAGAGATCTAAAAAGTTAAACTTAAGAAAGTGTTTTCTTTAAGGTTTTAATGCAAAGGTTTAACATGACACATTCCCATTGTGTGAGATGCCTTTCCATGGTCAAGAGAACAGCAGGGCCCGCTACTGGCAATAGAAAATTAAAAGCAGGGCTCTTCCAACATACTCATTCTTACTATTTTCAAGTTTTCCCTTTTTTATTACAGCAAAACAAATAACAGTGAATTGTCAATTTTGACTACATTGTTCATTCTTTAAAAATATGTATTAAAATAACCTAAAAACACCTGTTTAAATAAGATCAATAAAAATCCTTCCAAGCAAACATCTTAAATATTTGTGGAGGTAGTACAAACCAAACAAAGTAAACAAGTGGATCATACCCTCTGGCATTCAGGTACTCAACTGTAAGACAAAATATATAAAAAAAAAAAAAATTCTAAAAAACACATGTCCTTGGTGTAGTGGTAGTGAAAAATGCAACATTTTGATATTATAAACCTGTTATTTTGCTACATAGCTATTGCACATCATTTTACAAACTTGCTTCACCTGCCGTTAAAAACTAATCCAAGTTAGCTTGCTTGACCATAAACTTATTGAAACAATGTAATTAACAGCTCTGGGGTCCAGCACTTCAATTTCCTGTGCCCCTCAACATGGTTAGTGCATAAGCCTCTTCAACAACACTAAGCCAGTCTTTTTTCTGCACAGTGGTAAAGTCTGTGGATGACTTGTTTGATATTTTTCTAAGTGGTTCCTTATTGTAGCTGCAAGCGGGAATTGGCTCAGTGATATTTATAACAACACACACGCCGTTCTCAGTTTGCATTTTTGGTGTCCTCAGCTCTAGGGGTCTTGGTGTGCCACATGAACTTCAAGGTATCTTCTGTCCTTATCAGCTATGGATGTCTCTAGAAAGGCCTTTGTGATGTCTGCTTTGAATGCAATTGGACACAACCTGAATCTTAGGAGGTTTTGTTTGTTTTCTTTTAGGTCTTTGAATTTTTCGGGGTGATTCTCAAATTGTTTTTGAGTTCTGTTAGTCTTGGTCTTGGTCTTCATGGTAACTCCATATTACCCATGCCTGTGCTTGACTGACTTGTTAATGTTTGTTGGACTTGAAAGTCATTGGCCCATCCCTTACCTTGGCTGCAAATACCAAGTGAGTCTCTTTCCCAAAAAATGCATGTATCTGGTTGGAAACCTGTTTGGGTTCTTCAGTGACAGTCTTCATGCATGAAGCTAGTCAGCCACCTAGGCTCACAGTACAACAGCTCCAATGCTTGAAATACGTTGATTGCAACTCCATTTTCTCCAGCAGCAGCTGAAGTTGTTCTCCAAGAACTTGCATTAACAGCTTTGATCTCAAGATTTTGCGCTTTGTTACTGTTATTTTGTAGGACTAAATTTACAATGTAGCATTGCATTTTTAATTGTCAAAGGTGTGGATCTCTCTTTTTTCACCAATGGCAAATCCCAGTGACTTTTCCCGTGTGTCTCCACAACTGATCTGATCTCCTCCATCCATCAGGCAATGAATGCCCTGTCCAGATGAACGGCATACCGCTTTTCTGTGCTTGTCTTTACTGTCAAGAAGGCCACAGAAGATTACAGAATTGGTTGCCTCTCTAGCACTACTTTAGGGTTCAGTTTGTTGTTTTGTTTTTGTCTTACAGAAGGTAGCATAGTGTCTCTGTCCGCACATGGTAAACGAAGGAGCTTTAGTTCGACAGTATTAGAGTTGTTCTGATTCTGATACCAGTATTGCAACTGCCACTGATACTGCTGAAAATACAGGAATTGGAATCAGCGAATGCTGAGTCTATGTACTGATTGCGTAGTTTTTAGTCATGTTAAAATATAAATATACTGTTGCATATTATAATTTCAGAAATACAATGAATCCAAATTGTAGGGTCACATATTATATTTTATGCTTCTCCCACAGACAACAGTTGGGACAAGAACAGGGCAAGTGGACGCCTAAACAACGGCATACCCACAGTGCCTCCCAGGAGGGGCTCCTCAGAATTGGACAGTTTTCGATGCTCCCTGCCAGTGCATGAATGCCAGGTGGAAATCATCCAGCTCATCAGAGAAAACAGGGTGGTGCTCGTGGTGGGAGAGACCGGCTCTGGGAAAACTACACAGGTGCGTCTTTTTGACAGAGGGATGGTCCCTACAGTGTTTGACTGTTGTTTTGTTTTGTTGATATGTATGGTTATTTCATATATTATTGATATTATTTGTGCCATCAGAATATATTTGATGGATCCATTGACTTGAAAAAAGCATTAGATGCACAATATTTATATTGGGTATATATTTGTATACAATTACACTTCGATTTCCATTTACTAAAATTCTACAAGATCTCATGACCCTCATTGTCTGCTGTCCTTTCTACTCCCCCTAAACCTGTATTTTTTTACTTTCCTGTTTTCATATCTTGTTATGGCAAATGTGTAAAGACTACTAGAATACTACATTCAAATAAACGTAAAGTTAATTTACACAAAAACAATACACCTATGTGATTTGTCTTATAGATTGAGATATGATACGAGTTGTGATATATGTGCTGCTGTTGCTGATTCCACCCTGTCCAGTCTGTGACATGGAAGCAACATGGCTAACCTAAACATTGAGCCAAATGAGGGTCTTGAGCAGCTTGTATCAAAGAAAAATGCTGCGTATGTCATTTGGAAACATTTTTCGTTATTGGAGATGACACTGAACAAAAGGAAGTCAAATGTAAACACGGCTGAAAAACTGTTTCAGCAACCAAAGGTAATACCACCAATCTGTTTCATTACTTGGATCACATCATATTACTGTATATGAACCGTACATGGCTCAGTGCAAATAATTGCTCATTTATTTATTTTCAGGTTGAATTATATTGATTTGAGGTCATATCGCCGAGCTCTACTTTTACCCACAGTACTGAAAGCACCTGCCACCAACACTAGTACTAGACAGCTCAGGACCATAGGGTATACAGCCCATCAGTCATGTGACTGTGTATTGACGTTAAAAGCCAATCTGTTACACAATGTGAAGCAGAACTTTTTCACTTTAGCAAGATGATCAGGGTTATTCACTTCAACCATAAGTTGTGTTAATGTTATGGGTGATTGGTGTTTGTTTCCCCTTCACTTGAATTGTCAGGACATGGGGTCTTACATTGGCACTGGGACAAGTGAGATTTTCCCTTGAATAGGATTTCAGATTGGTTTTCCTTTTTCATTCCTATTACATATTTTGTTAGTTAAGTATCTAAGCGTATAAAGTACATTTTGAGATAATTTTTTAGTGATATTGTCTGTGATATTTTGTCGTATGTGTCATAAAGATGGTGTCAGGTTCAGACAGACGGACAAGGAGCCACAGTGCAGCCCAGAGAGAGACTAGTTCCAAAACATGGGTGTTTAATACAAAACAGGTTCGGTACACGGGATATCATTCAGTATGGGTAGTGGTACAAAATCACAAGGCAAGGGCTTATCCAATAAACAGGCGATGGTTGAAAACAGAAAAATCAGGGATCTGGCAAAGGTACCAAAATAACGCTAGACTGAAGGCAGAACACAAGGATCAAACTGGGTCATACACAAGATTACTTACCTGGAAGAAGAATGCCAGAAATGCTTATCACAAGGACACAGATGATCTGACTAAGACACGCCGGGAGAGTTGGCTATGAATACACAGAAGGAGGGGACACAAAAAGACACGGGTGTAGACAATTAACAGTCACACAGCAGGGAAACTTGACAGGAACAGGGGAATACAATCACAGTCACCAAAATAAAAGGCAAACAGGAAACAGAAAAGGAAAACAAACTATCTGACTTAACGAGACCTGACAAATGGAGCCTTAGGATGAACTCAAAAGACATGTCGTGTCTCTGTTTATTGTCCAGATCCCGCAGTTCCTGCTGGATGAGTGCAGCAAGAATAATGAGCCCTGCAGGATCTTTTGTACTCAGCCCAGACGTCTTGCTGCCATTGCCGTGGCTGAGAGAGTGGCAGCTGAAAGAGGAGAGAATATAGGCCAGACTGTAGGTTATCACATTAGACTTGAGAGCAGGTAAATTACACACAAGCGTTTTTATCTTAATAGAAAAACACTAACGTTTATGTTATATTCTATACGTTGAGGATGAGTTACAGTAGGAGAGAATTTGCAGTGTTTGGCGTGTGTATGTGAAGTAGGGAAGAGGAAATACATTATGTCCACACTGGTCCCCACAAGGTATGCTTAAGAAGTCAGTTTGTGTGTGTGTGTGTGTGTGTGTTTTAATATTTGGGGGACAAAAAGGCATGTTTTAACTGCCAAAAATAGCCTTAAAGCCACACAACAAATGTGAACAGGAGACAAGTGTGGACAGGAAATAAGGACAGGAGATTAAACTAGCTGAAATTTTAAATTAGCCATTCAACAACAGCTATAAATGCCTTTTCTATTAGACATAGTTTGTCCAACTTTCTAGCACCACTGTGGTGGAGAATAGTGACATCTGTTTAATAAATTAAAATTAATTAGCGGTAATGTAAACCCAAAAATAATTGTGTTTCTAACAGCGTAGAATGACCTTTGAATACCTGCAGTACAGAGGGATATTGTCCTCTTCCATGTAGTCTGTCATGTTGCACCACCATGTTTGCACTGTGGCCCAGAATAGACAAACCAAGCACTGATGTTAGGGCGGGTCTTTTTCAACACCAGGCCATAAAATCTTGCTGTTGTGACGAGATGCATAAGGGGTTAAAAATATTGGCAAAACAATAATCTGACAAATAGTCTCTGCCAACTGTGGATAATTAAAAGAATATCCAGAAAATACTTTAAATACTGTACAGCATGTGAGCAAGTTAAGATTATATATCTGGACTGTCATTCAATGCTTGTGTGCTTTCAGATTTAAAATGGACAGAATTCATTTTCTACATGAAATGTTGAAATTGATACAGAAATAGTTAGCATCCTTAGTGCTCACAATGATGATCATTAGTAAAGAAAACATTGTTAGATACCAAATCTTTCTCTTTGCACTACATCTGAATAAAACACTGAGTTGTTTTAAGACAACAAGAAAGCACTTGGAGAGTGCAAATATTTGTTAAAGCTGAAAGTCTTCCCCATATAGAGTATCAATATCTTTGCAAAACACATGGCAGAAATTATGATAGTGTGGTCCACAATTTTTTTTGCCAAGCATTCTAACACTGTTTGTGAAATTAGAAACAAAAATGTTGAAATTGGTCCTATCTTGCTTTGGGTGAAAAATCCTTTATAGAATACCTGGCTCTAGCCATTGATGTGCATACCCAACAAAAGCTGATCAATCGTTACTTAGGCCATTTCTAAACAAAGAAACATAAGTAAAAACATTCCCTCTTTGGCAGAGGTAAAAAGTAAGCTAGCTGCTAGCTGAAGCCAGCGGTTTTCCATATACCGTATGTTGTTTTTACAAAGTTAGCATGTGTGACAGACTCTTTTGAAAAATCTAATGTTGCTTTACATGTAAATGACTCCTGTAACTGTTCACTTAGGGTCTCCCCCAAGACAGTGCTGACCTTTTGCACCAGTGGAGTGTTCCTCAGAACATTGATGGCTGGAGATGCCAGCTTGACAACTGTCACACACATCATTGTGGTGAGAATCAAAGCTACAAATAAAAAGAACATACAGTCTAAGAAACTGTTCAGTTTGGTAATCCTGCTTCCTGCAGGGTTATTGGTGTAGCAATTCATCTTTTGCATGAAGGCCTCAATTATTAATTCTTCAACTCAATGACATTGATAGAAAAATGCTAATTTTTTTAGAATCACATGTAGCCATCTAAAAATATGATAATATAGCTAATCAATTATATGGATATTAAAAAAATGCACATCTGATTTAGCTTGACAAATGAGGATGTATTTTTCACACTTTTTCACACAATTTTAAAGGTTTTTATTACATGACATCTCTCTGGATAATACTGATAGCTGCAGACTTCCAACCACAACAATAGTTCCAGCTGTTGGCAACATATTTATTATGAAACTGTGTTAATTTTGTCAGTGGTAACTATGCAGAAAAATGTTCAACAGTGTTTATTGTGTGACCAAGACAAGATGTTGACAAGTTAAAGAATTGGTTTTTGTTCCTCGCAACTATGATGAATGTATGTGAAGTTTAAATTAGCCAACCAACAAGAACTGTATAAAATGTAACTGACAACAGTAAGAGCCTGCTTTATGAGGCTGACATATTTTGTCCAACTTAATAAGATAACTGTGTTTAAGAATGATAAAATACTAAAATCAGATTAATAAATTAGGAAACAATGAAAGATCAAATATCTTATTCCAAATTTAGAGTGTTGGATATCTATTTTATATTGTATCTCCAATCATGTATTGTGATGTATGGTTACACTCTTATGAAATACGCATTTTTAACTTGGATGGCTCTTTAAAAGAGTAATATAACAACAGGCTGAAAAGTGGAGTTTCGCTACTCTCTCTGGTAGAAAGGTGTGAATTCACACCGAGCAGTTACTGTATGTCCACCAGTCCTGGTGGTACAAGATCTTCAGAGGCTGTTAAATGCCTCCTTTAAATTATTTCAGCTCACATGTTTCCTAGTTTTGTTTTCAGATCACTAAGAAAACATCTTGTTGAAGTGACATGATGTGTTTAAACAGGATGAAGTACACGAGCGCGATGGTTTGACTGACTTCCTGCTCACTAAAATTCGGGATGTGCTTCAGAAACTCCCCACACTGAAACTGATCCTCTCCAGTGCAGCTCTGGATGTTGACCTTTTTCGCCAGTACTTTGACCCCTGCCCTTTTATCAAACGTAAGTCCTACTAGTTCTGTGTTCATAACATGAATGCTTATATCAGATGTTAATTATTACATGACACCAGTCTCATGCATTTCTTGTGTGTCTTTTGTTTGGCTTCGATAGGGTGTGGGAAGAAATGTTTCATTTAAACAGCAATGACTTTTGTTGACAAAAGGGGAGCAAGAGTGTGATTAGATCTGATTAGATCAACCTTTCAATGTAAAAATAGGCCAGTATTTAAATGAAACACCCCAGATAACACACACGTGTCCGCTGATGTCAGATATATGTCCACAGATATGGACATCAGTGTCTTCAAGAAGTGATATGGAGAGCATTTGCTTGGGAAGATTGGGATGATGTCACTGCGATGTCTGTATTTGATCGAAAATTACCTTCAGATGACGTTTTCACAATGAATTAAACATGCACCCCTCAGCCACTCTACAGATGGTCTGATCTTACCTTTATTAGATCAGGGATCTAGGTTAGATCTTTCAATCAGCACATCTATGGGCCCATGTGGCTGAAATGATGTGTAATTTTAAAGTTTACAGAAAATTTTACAATTTTGACCATTCATCTCTGGTAGATATATAATCTAATAGAGCAGCTTTTCATTCAATTCAAGAAAAAACTAAATGCAAAAAGACCTACAAAGAAGCAGTAACTGACTGCACTTGCAGTAAATGCCTCTCAAGAGTCTAATGGCTGAAGAGGGATGATAATACTGTCTAAACCATAAAATGAGCCACTGTTGAAAATCTTTGTCTTATAATAAGATAACTAATAATAACTAATAATAACTAATAATAAGAAAATAAGGGTTTCTGAGAATATAGTATCGCAAAACATAATATTGTGATAATGTGTATTGATATTTCCTTACAGCCATATTTCCCTTCAGGTGAGCACAATGTCCCCATAATTATATAATATGTAATGGCAATTTATACTGTTCTTTTCACATTAAACATTATTTTTGAGCTACAAACCATGGATTTCTGTCTAGTGCCTATTGTAAAAAAACAAACTACTTCATTAACTATGGCCTCTTTATAAGGGTTCCTGCTCTGAGATCTCTAAACTGACACCTAATATTAATCTGTCTGTCTTCATTATGACAAAAATATGAAATTCATTTAAAAAAGGAGTAGGAAAATTCGAATGATCAAAAGACAGAGACGTGCTACTTTTGCTACACTAGCAAGATGTTGTAAAATGTTAAATAAAAAGATGAAAATGATGTATTAACATTTGTGTTTACAAGATATACATACAAAATTTTTAAATGTCTTTTTCTAAGTCATAACTCACTACTTTTGCATTGCATTGTGGAATACTTTTGAGTGCACTGTAGAGGGAATAGAGAGTGATTTTGGAGCCTATATGCATGGTGCATTAACAGTTTCATACATCTAACCAAAACATACATTTTAAATTGCATAAACCTTTTAGTATTTTCACGATGTTTTGGGGAATCTCAGGATTCAACATTGGATGTTTATTTTATCATTAACAGATTAATATACATGTATATATTTTTTTTAATATTTTTAGTCAAAGGAAGACTGTTTGAAGTTAAGGAACTCTTTCTGGAGGATGTTCTAAGGCTAATGGATTTTAAAAATAAGTGCAAGGAAGAGACACAGAGAAGTATGAAGCTTTTAATAATTAGTCCTAAATCAACCGGAATGAAATAGAAATTTATTACAGCCTTCCCTCTTCCTTTTTGTTGATTCCTTCTTTGTTCACATAATTTTATTGTCAGAGGAGAAAAGGCAGGGATGTTTGACTGAGTGGTATAAGGAAGTGAAGAACAGTTCAGTTGATGAGAGGACATCAGTGTTTGGCCAAGACGTTTTCAAGGACAGCAACTTCCTGGAACAAGGGGAGAGCACCTCAAACAAGCTGGTAGACCAACACACACTATCTACAGTATGTGAACCTTCTGTCTGATCTCATCAGTGTTTAGCAAGTTGTGCTGTTGTCAACATAGTTCTAAGTTTTTTTGTTTTTTCTCTGAAACTTCAATCAGAGTAATGATACTGAGCGTAAGTGTGTTTGAGCAAGTGAAGTTTGTGTGTGATTTTGTGTTACAGAATGAGAATGGAACAGAACAGTTGGAGCCATGGTTGCTAAAAGAGATGGACTCCTGCATATCCAACATCTTTGTCAATGAAGATCAGGATACTTTTATTCAGCTTTTCAACCTCATCATCTATGAAAATGTTAGCGGTATGACCATCCATGTTCATGCTCTTGTTTTCTTTTCTGATTATATTCAGCTCAGTTCAACTTATCAATTTTGCATTGAGGACAGTGCCTATGAAATGGCAGACCTCAGCAATGGTTCACATTTTAAAAATGAAGGACCAGAGAGTGTGCACCAACTATGGAGTATTACATTGTTTAGTCTCTCTAGAAAAAAGTTTATTTCAGAGTAATGGAAAGGGGGCTCTGATCGATTGTTGAACATTGGATTCAGAAGGAACAATGCAGATTTTGTTATGGCTCTGGAACAATGGACCAGCTCCAGGAGTTTGGTCATCCAGTCTAAATGTCCTTTTTGGACTTGTAGAAGGCCTACAACCGTGTCCCTCAGGAAATCCTGTGGTGGACAATGCAGGAATATGGGCGAGTACCGGGATCATTCCTATGAGCCATGCACTCCCTTTATGGCCATAGTGAGAGCTATATTTGTATTATTGGCAAAGTCACAAATACTGTCTCTCAGTCGGTGTTGTAGTTTGCCAAGGTCGCCCCTTGTCTTTGATCCTATGATATTTGTGGACAGGATTTCAATATGCAGCAGGGATTAGGACTGAGTCCGGTCTGGGAACTTCAGCACTGCATTTCTGGTTTTTGCAGCTGATGTCTGTTGGCTTCCTCAGTCTTTAAATTTAAGCATGCCCTGGAATTGTTTGCACCCAAATGTGAAGTGACTGCTCTTGTGTTGAAGAGGCAGCTGAGCTAAAAGGCAAAGCTCTTTGTGTCGAATTACCCCCCCAAATTTTTAAAGTCCGAAAGCTAGCATCTGTTAGGGGTCTGTAATGTAATGGGTTGGCGTGGCACAGGAGGTAGAGCAGTTGTCCTCTGATTGGAGGACCAGTGGTTTGATACCCAACCCCTGCAATCAACAAATTAAAGTATCCTTTGCAAGTTACTGAACTCTGAAGTCATAGACATCAGTCTGTGAATTTATGTGTGAATGGTTATCTGATGAGCAGGTGGCACCTTGCAGGGCGGTCTCTGAGACAGGAGCATGTTTACTATTGTGTAACATCACTTTTTCTTTTAACAACACTGAGTAAGTGTTTGGGGAGAGAGAACAATTGTTGAAGTTTTTGAAAGTGAATCCTCAGTTGCTCAGTGTGAGAATGGATGAATTTGAATGATGTTATGAAGTGCTTTGAGGAGTCATTAGAGTTGCAAAGGCAATATTTAAATGCAAGTCTATTTTTTCTGTTAGTGCCAGTAGCATGGGACACTTGCACACCTGTGACAGCACCCTTAATGCTGCAAGGTACTGTACAAACAGGTTTTGAAACAACATATGCTGCCATCCAGACAACATTTCTTTCAGTGATTTACCTCCTTATATCAGCAGAAGTTACATTAGCATTGCTTTGCAGTCTAGTCGTGCAGGTATTAGACTGGCCTGCCTGTAATCCAGACTTGTTCCCCATTGAAAATTCATGACGTATTAGGAATACATTAATTGAGCAACTCCTTTTTTCCCTGAAGTTTACTTGGTTGGTATAAAAGAAAATGTTACATAACATGCTCATGTCTCAATTTTTTTGTGCCAACAGTTGGCACAAAAATAAGCATGTATTTATTAAGAAAAAAAATGGTTTGATAATAAATAAGTTGTCTTTGTTTTGCATTCAATTATATAGTTTAAGGGGGTTAAGGGTTTTACAAATAATTGCATTTTGTTGTTATTGACATTTAGGTCGTGTTTGCACCTTCCTTGTTGCGAATGTAGCAAATTGCATAAATTGTTGAATTTTTTTAGCGTGTTCGCTTCATGTTCACAAAGGCAAATCTCAAGTGGACTATAAAATTGTAGACAAAGGTCACGTGCACGGAATTCCTTTCAATTATTGGTCAGACATTTAGGGGGATAAAAAAAACAAAAAAAAAACACACCTACTGCAGCTTAGATCATGGAGAATTGATCGGTTGTTTTTCTGCATATCATGAGCTGCATATCAGCAGATGTTGGTGGATGGCGCTTATGAACATATGGAAGGACAACATGCACTGATACACATATCATATACCCTATTTTGACCTATGTTGTATATTTTGTATAGCTGGGGTTCACAGATTACTTGCTTGGCTAATGTATAATTGTTTAAAAAATGCACTATAGTGGAAGTAGAAAGTAGCAGGAAATTCAAATGCTAAAGTAAAGTACAGTTCCTCAGAAATTTTACTTTCAGGGCATTGCTATTACTGGCACATACTATTTCTGATTTCTTTCATCAATTTGATACCATTGTCATGTATATACTGAAGGACAATGGATCACACATTGCTGTCTTTTATACATATATTTTATAGCTTAATTTAAGTTACTTAAGTTACATACACTGTTCAGAAAGGACATCCATAAATGCCATCCATATACTACCCACCTCAAACTGCTGATTGCACATAATTCTTCATAAAACCAGGAGTTTTTTCATTTTATTCTGTTTGTTTTTGTATAGATTGAGCAAATTTGTTTTTGTACAGACCAAGTAGATGAAATGTCCTAAATTTATAAAGCGCATTTACACAACAGGTTTTGCATTCATCGATTTACAGACACACTCATACACTGATGGCACAGTACCGGGAGAAATTTGGGGTTCAGTGTCTTGCTCAAGGACAGTTCGACATGTAAACTGCAAGATCTGGGATCAAACCAGAAACCTTCCAAGTACTGGACGACCGTTCTAACAACTGAGCCATAGCCGGTATTGTTACTGATTTTATTCCTAAATTTGTTTTGTGTGTCTAAGTCAATCATCTGTTGGTTGGAGCCTCAGATTTTCTGTACAGACTTGTGAGCAGTATTGATCTTATGTAGCTCATTGAAAATATAATGTCTGACTGGAGGCAAGTTTATTTCCCAGTGTTGAACTGATCCTTAAAACAGTTTGACATGGGAGCCACTATTACTTAGAAAACTGGATCACTTTCTGTTTTCCTCAAGAATCCCAACAATATAGGACAAAAATGTAAGTTTATTGATTCCTTTAGTCTCTTATCAAGACGTAAACGCAAGGGACCAATCAGCCTCTATTTTCCTCGGCAGAAGGAGCTGCTTGGTAAAAGCAAGGTTTCTAGAGAACCTATCTATGTGTAGATGGTGTCTTTATTTTGCACTGCTAATAACTGCAACAAATGGCAAATGCCACTTTAATAGTGAATATTTTAGTGGTGATCTTCTGCTATCCTGAACATAAAAAGAGAATTGATGGGCA
>KV751396.1:1089247-1113151 GCA_001698575.1 Mola mola
ATCCATGTTAAAGACAGTTTGGATCTCGAAAGCCAGTGCTCTGCAAAGGAAAGGAAGGTAACAAACAATGTCCGTATTCTGATTTTTTAATCTCCTCTTTTAAAGCTGACATCTCACATGATACAAAGCTTGTGATTAAATGTGAAAATCTCTGCTGCTCTTTTTTACCAAAATATCAGTTTTACCTAGTGTAATAAATTGGATTGATTCTTCAACTAAAATTTTTCTGTGCCCACAGAGCTGGGCGTTGCAGGCCAGGAATTTGCTTCCACCTCTTCAGTCTACTCAGATTTAATAATATGCTAGAATTCCAGGTTCCACAGCTTCTGCGGATGCCACTGCAGGTAGCAACCAGCACTCTCACACACACACACACACACACACTTTAACTTTAAACCTATATCAACCTCTCTATCATGCCTCTGCGCTCTCAGAGTGTTATTTTCTCTTATGCTCTCCTGCTTTGTTCTATGCTTTACTGTTACTGTGCATAACCAGATAGATAAATTAATGAGTGGTTGGAAATTTTCTAGTTGGAGATTCCTAGTAGGCTGTTAATATCTAGACCAACCAGCAAGTACAGTCAATCAGAGTGCAAGACATGATGGAATACCAGTAAACAGCTGTAGACAGTATTTGAGGCAGAAACCCCTAAGAGTAATACAGCAAAAACAACAAGGCATGGCATGTCTCTTTGTAGAAGGGACAATCATGGTATCCACTGGAGCTGTGGTCAACCAAAGAAAATCTGGAATTGACTACAATATTAAAAAAATCTTTTTCAAGTTTAGTGGTTGATTGATATTTGGGGGGTTGACGATAGAAAAATCTGAAGGCTGCCTGTCTTTTTAAGAATAAAAAAAATTAAAGCAATCTCCCGCAGTGACTTTTAGAGATCATACACAGAGATTCTGGAGTGCAATATGGCCACTTTCGGTCATCAAGGGGAACAGCTGCACACCCCGCTCCTTGAGCAGTGAAAATTAAAAACTAAAAATACAGCAGTAGAGGGGAGGAAAAGGACAAATAATGTAAATAATGTAATAATATTTTGGAAACACCCCAGTTTCACAGATAACTTGTTCGTCAGTCCCTCCCTCTTTCAAAAATATTGTATTTATCCTGGTAGGTTGTTGATGCTGCACATCTCCCCATATGAAATAAATGGGTGGGGTTGTCCAACCTATTAGATTTTGGTCAAATAAGAACCCAATGACAAATAAATTAATACCACAAACCTACAGCCCCTCTTGCCACATGAAGCAATCCAGTCTTTCTCAGATAATCTCAAATTATTATTTTCTTTTAAATTCAATGTGCAATAAGCAAACCAGAGTGCTTATTTTTTTTTCAGATGTCCATTTTGAAATTAGTGTGATCCTTGTCCCCAGTGAGTCATTTAGTTTGAACAGAAAATAACTGCATCTTTTGCTGTCTTATGATCATGTCTAATCACAAGACAACAAGACTTGTAGTCTGAACTTGGCATTACCTTACTAATTGGCTCTACTGTTTGAGAGTGTTAAGTAATAGTAGTATCAGCACGTGTTGTTTTTGGCTACAATAGTTCAACTTCAGTTGGCGCTGTGATGATCTTAGAAAGGAGAGGATGCTCCCATTAAGTTTGGTAGAGGAAGAAGGCTTCCTTGAGCTGATGGTATTTTTGGGGCCATAGTATAAGCCACCATCCCTGTGAACAACATCAACATCAACAACATCTACAAGAGTTAAATAAAAAAGTGGACAGTGGAGCAGAAATTAAGGTGATTAGCAACATGTAGACAAGGTGTCTGAATCTACAGACTTGTGGACAGCTCTTACCATGGAGTCTTATGTTATCATGACTTGTAATTTCATTCAGAACTCGCATTTGAAGATCCATGTCCTACTAGTACTAATGAACCACCTTAAAACAGCTGCTAAGGAGTGGAGCATGTTGGTGAAGGGGTGTGTCTGTTATATCTATTTGAACAAATTTTGGGATTCGAATATATTTTGAATGTTAAAGAACTTATTAATATTTGAATGCTGAAATTTGAATGTGTGTTTTTAATTTTATAAATGTGCTTTCTACCAGTCATGAATTTCACTATACTCTTTTCGGCTTCTAATTTACTCATGTTTTGAAAACAAAAGGTTTTCTGGCTGCCTCCAGTCATTTCAATTAGGGATGCGCCCAGTCTAAACTTCCAGCTTCAGCCGCCTGGTTGAAAGCTATGTTAACTGAAGCACCTCGCAGTCAGGGTTTGCCTCGGACTACAGCAGCAGCTGCATTTAAAACTGCTTTGCCCTGAGGCAAAAGCCTCCGGTAGGTAGGCAGTCCTGAGTGTAGTGACAGCGGATAACGAGGAGGGAGATGCCGTGGTTGCGGGTACAATATGCAAGGAGTAAACATTACTGGGCTGTAACTACCCTGAATACCGCCTATCTGCATCTCTGTCTGTGTAAGTAAGATGTGCTAAAATCACAAATGAATCAAACAATAAGAAATCAGTTTCAAGCCCTGCAGATTTATAGATGAACTGTGTGCAATGGTGCAGGTGGCAATCTTGAAATTAACATTATTTTTCATTATTTCTTTGTTTAGACCATCCTCTATTGGAAAAATATGTTTAACACTTCCTATATAGGCATTGGAAACTATTAAGCTATCAACTATTTTATCTACCATATGTACGGTTAATAGAGTGCAGAGTAAATACTAATAAAATTTACATTAAAAAAATGAATAAAATTTGAATATTTTGCAAAAATAAGAAATTAAATTCAAATTGGATTATAGATTAAGATTGACAGCAGATACTGATGTTGTCCTACAGACATCAGACTATTTAGCAAAAAGTAGGTTACGTCAGGGCCATCCTGTAATGGATTTTTTCTATTTAATAAGTTTGTAGACCCAGAAGCGGAACCAGAGAGCTGGATGGTTTTAACTGTTTTATTTAAAAATAAGTTGAGTGGTAATGGGTAAACAGGTGCAGAGGAGAGGCAGTCTGAGGAGGAAGGAGAAGAGAACGATGATTAGCAGGATAATCTTAACTCACAGTAGTACTCACAAATGACACAAAGTAACTTGATAACTACAAAGATAGACAGAATAATCTGACGATGAGTGGAAGGGAGTATAGGAATATCCTTCAATTTCATTCAATTCATCATTCATTCATTCATTTTCTACTGCTTATCCCGTTAGGGGTCGCGGGGGGGGTGCTGGAGCCTATCTCAGCATCTTGGGGCGAAGGCGGGGACACCCTGGACAAGTCGCCAGTTCATCGCAGGGTTGACGCGTTGCAATTTATTTTTTTCCCCAATTCATTATTAATTCAGAAAATCCTAAAACAGATTACTTCCCTTTTAATAAATCAAAAATTGCTTTTGAGAAAGTCTTCTTTTGCATCCCTACCAAGGCCATGACTTATCCATTCTTTTCACACACTGAAGAAGAGGACGCACAGTATTTTGATCGACCCTGTAAGGGCCACGACATCAAATCCGTGGGTTGCCAGCTAGTATATTTGTTCTGTATCTGTGCAATAATGGAAAATGAAAGACTTCTGCAGCGATAAAAGCTGTTTATAAAAGAGCATTTGCTCATTACTCTTGCTTGCTCCCTCATTATGGCTGATTAAAAGATAAAAATGCCGCTGGTGTTGTTAGCAATTGACCCATTGGTTTTGGAACAAGAGAGGAGTGAAAATTAAGAGTGAAATCATGGATTGTGCAACAGCAGGCTCAAGGAGCTATGCCTTATTGTCACTTCTGTCTCGTGTATTTGTTTGTTAAGTTGAAGAGCCAGTTAGAATGATCTCTCTTATGCCCCGACCTGTTGGCTGGGAAAAAAAATACAGACATCAAAGACAGTGTTGACTGTCTGGGACACACCCAACCATAATCTGAGTTGAGGACCATTTTGGTATACTCGGTGCAATGAAAACTATTCTAAAACTAATGTATGAATGTCAACCCCAGAGGGAAAACCAGATTAAAATATTGCTTTTTTTTAATTGCCTCACAAATCCAATACTTCACCCAGTCTACTGTCACTGAATCTGCCATTGGATCCACAGTGGCAAGGACACTTTTAGCTCCGTCATTGCAGAGAGGAGGGATGCTTGCCCTGCCCAGTGCACTGACACCGTTATACATACTAGCAACCACCGGAAGACAGGCCCTGACCCATCTTGGATGTCAGAGATCTGGCAGTCTGAGGAGGAAGGAGAAGAGAACAATTATTAGCAGGATGATCACAATAACTCACAGCAGTACACACAAATGACACAAAGTAACTTGGCAACTACAAAGATAGACAGAATAATCTGACGATGAGTGGAAGGGAGAGCCAGGTTAAATAGCGGGGCTTGGTGAGAGATCAAGAACAAGTATGCAGTGCTGCCAGAAGCCAATGAGTGAGAAACATGGAAAGTGGGATAAACTGTGAGGGAAGACAGAGTTTCAATTTAACCACAGATGGATTAATAATTTTTCTGGATTAATAATTCAACGTGTAAGGGGGGATCCTTTGAGGAAAGCCAGACCTTCTGCCCAGGCTAATATTTGGGAGCAGGAGAGCGACAGCGATGCGGGCTGAGGAACGCAACAGGTCAACACACGCAGCCAACCAAACATTTGATGTTGGCCTGGACAGATGGGACAGCGACCTCTCTGTCTCAATCAGGGAAATTTGGGGGTTTGAAATCTTGAGCAACCATGAAAGATGACGTTCCATTGGGAGAGTTGATTATGGTGTTGTGTACATACTCAATCCATTTAAGATTTAAGATCCATTTTATGATGAGAGGTAGGAAAGAGGAGAGCAGTTTCCAGGTCCTGATTGGCACGTTCTGTCTGACCGTTTGACTAAGGATAATTACCGGCTTCAAGACCGGCCGTAGCTCCCAGGGCTTGACAAAAAGCCTTCCAGACTTGTGAAGTGAATTGTGGACCACGGTCTTAGACAATGTTTGAAGGAATACCATGTAGCCTGAAAATGACGTTGACGTCAGCAGTCTCATTGTCGTTAAATTTATCGTTGAGTCAGCAGTCAACAGTCTCAGAGGCATAAGGTAATTTTGACAGGGGAACATAATGCACAGTTTTAGAAATACGGTCCACATTGGTGAGTATAATTTTGTTCCACAGCAATGTGAGACCAAGGACTATGAAGAATCGTCAATGGGTAGGTGAAGACCAGTTGGAGCCTGATGAGTGGTCTTATTTCTAGCGAGGGTGGTGCAGGCGGGCACAAAACCCGGGTGTCCTGAGACATGGTCGGCCACCAGAAGTGTTCCTTGAGGAAGGAGAGAGTTCTGTTAATGCCAAGATGACAGGTTAATTTATCAAAATGACTCCACTGAAGAACTTGGGAATGGACAGGAGCTGGAACAAGAAGTCATCCGGGGGGACCAGTAGTAGGAACAGGATTACTTCGTTGGGCTTCAGTTATTAATTTCTCCAGCTCCCATTGTGCAGTGGAAGCGAAGCAGTCAGGAGAGAGGATTGAGGTCGGTTTCTGCGTTGTTTCAGCGGTGAGCCTAGAGAGTGCGTCTGGCTTAATATTAGGGGATCCTGGATGATAGAATAGTGAGAAGCGAAACCATCCCAGGAACAGTGCCCAGCTATCCTGACGAGAGTTGAATCTCCGAGCTTAGCGGAGGTAAAAAGAGGTTCTTGTGGTCTGTCCAAACGAGGAAAGGTTTTTTGTTCCCTCCAGCCAGTGCCTCTATTCCTGCGATGCCAGGACTACTGCCAGAACTTCACGGTTCCCAATGCCGTAATTTTTCTCTGCAGGATGAGACAAAAAGCCGCATGGATGGAGTTTTTTGTCTTCTGAGTATCGTTGTGAGAGAACAGCTCCCACACCGGAGTCCGACGTATCTATTTCAACCATAAATTGAGAATGACGATAAAGTGGATATTCTTCGTAACTCACAGAGTAGTATTTACGAAAGACACGAAGTATATTGATGTCGAACACTATGAAAATTGACGATATAATCTGGTGATGAGTGGAAGTGAGAGCCAGGTTAAATAGCTGGGCTTGATGAGAGATGAAGAACAGGTGTGCAATGTTGCCAGAAGCCAACGAGCCAACCACGCCCCCTGCAGACAGTAAGAGAGAGAGAGGAGAGACAGATAAAAAGATAAAGAGAAGACAACAAAACCAAAATGAACCAGCAAGCACAAAATAAGAAAAATAGAATATAAATAAAACCTGCAGGCACTGATAAGACCGTGACACAGCCGTCTTTTTTTATGTCTGACTGAAAACATGTGGAACAAACATTGGTTGCGCAGCATTTTTGCGGTATCATATTAAGTCAGATTTTATCTTTTACATTAAAAGAATAGACATTTTGCAACTACTCAAGCACTTGTTCCTGAGGTAATGCAGCTACTTGAATATTGAAATTACTAATAAATGCCCATTCCTAGGGTTGAGAGCATTAACGTGATGAATTAAAAATAATGTATTAATTAATCATTGCACACCCCAATTTTTGTTTTATTTCAGTTCTTATTTGCATTTTGCATTGGCCTTACAGTATATGAACCCAACTCACAATTGCTTGCTCAATAAAAGTTCCCAAAGTGATAAAGTAGTATGATAGAACTTCTGTGTAATAATCTTTACTATAAGCTTAGTAAAGCTTGTCAATGTATACTGTTATGTCAAACTACTGAATTAACTTTCCCAAGCATGATGTGCTGGTTGCATTTATGTCTTATTAATTTAAAAGTCACTATCAGTCTTGATGAAAACCCACCCAGTGCTCATTAAAAATTTTATAAACTTACTAAAAGCTAATATTGTGTCATGCTTTGTGTCTAAGGAACTGTGTCTACAGACCAAACTGCTGGTTCCCTCTTCTTGTCAAGTAGCTGAGTTCCTGTCTAAAGCGCCACAGCCTCCTCCTGCACATGCCATCAAGAATGCTCTGCAGATGCTGAAGGTAAAATGTATCAAAGATTTCAGTTACATACATTTCTTAATTTAGGGCAATTTGTAAGATTCAGCCAATATTTGTATCTCCCTGCAGATGCAGCAGAGATCTCCTTTCAATTTGGCCATTGTAGGCTATGTTTTATTTTTTATTTTTTTCAAATTTTACATGGCTGAAGATAGTTATTTCTTTGGCAATGCCCAATAACAGTTATAGCATTTTTCTTTGCCAATTTCACATTTTCTCATGCTCGGCAAAAAAAAAAGAGAAAAAAAAGAAAAATTAGACTTTTCATTATTATATTTTTTTGGGTAAAATGGATAAGACAAAGCTTTTAGACAAGCTTTGGATTTTGGACAATTTCTGACATGAAACATGTCATTTTTCTCTCTTTTCCCCATTTTTTCCCCTGATTTCACATTTTCTCACCATTTTAATTAATTTTGGAAATTAACATCAAAAATATATACATTTGGGTATGCAATAGGAATCAAGAAGATACACCACTTGGTCCCTGTGACGACCTTATAAACATAATGGGAAAAAGTAACTGTTTTAATGCTATTTCCAAAATTTCTTTATTTTTAAATGTATTGTAATAATAATCACTGGAATGACAATACAAGAATACCTTTTACTCAGACTGACACAATCTACTGTACTTGAGAGACAGGTCTGCACAGCCGTATACAGTATAAATTATAGACTGTGTATCATAAATCTCAGCCTTCTTCCCAGACAATAGATGCAATGGATCAGCAAGAAAACCTGACTGATTTGGGCTATCACCTGGCTGATCTACCTGTGGAGCCCCACTTGGGCAAGATGGTGCTGTGTGGTGTGGTGCTGAAGTGTCTGGACCCCATTCTAACCATTGCCTGTACACTGGCCTATCGTGATCCCTTCATCCTTCCCGCCCAGGGATCTCAGAAAAGAGCTGCTCTACACTGCCGCAAACGTTTCACTTCCAGCACTTTCAGCGACCACATGGCCCTGCTGAGAGCATTCCAGGTAGGAAGAGGCTTGTGTGTTAGGTAAACATAGTAGGTGCTTGTTTGTATAGGGGTTCTCAGTCATCCAGGTTGAGATGGTCTTAAATGCTTCAGTTGAAGGCATTTGGATTTCTTCTTGGTTTTGAAGACGTTTCACCTCTTATCCAAAGGCTTTTTCAGTTCTAAACATTGGTGGGGAATCCCCAGTATTTAACCTCTGGTAGGTTCCTTACAACTTTGAGTTGGTCATTGACCCTTTCTTTGTATGCACATCAGGGTCAAAAGTAGGGTGTAGTTCTTTAATGAGTCATTTTGAGGTGACTCATTGATGACCCCCCTCACATTCATGTGAGTTGTTATGGTCACAAGACTCCAGGTGTAACTTATTAATGAGTCGTTGCCCTGCTCTGCCATCATGTGAGTCGTTAGGGTCACGTAAGGCAAGTTTCGAAGGAGGTTTAATAACAGCTGGAGTGATGTTACTCCATTGTGCAAAATATAGCAGGATGCACTGGGACTAGAGCTACATTAAAAACAAACAAACAAAAAATGAATTTGGATGCATCGGTTTATCAACACTGTATTTTGGCTGACGTCATGACTGACAATTTCTGCTTTTGTTCTGCCATCAACAAATGACAGCCTCTAAATAAACAATTCTGACAGCCCTTAAAAAACCTTGCATAAAAAAGAAACAATCCTGTGGATCAGTTATTTTTTTATGCAGAGGATTTCTTTATTTCCTTGACACAAAAGGATATTAGTTATCATCCCAATTTTGACTTTTAAATATTGATATTTTCTCAAAATGCCCGCATCCTTCAGTTTCATTCAATTCATCAATGCATTGCAATTCATTTTTTTTCCCCAATTCATTATTAATTCAGAAAATCCTAAAACAGATTACTTCCCTTTTAATAAATCACAAATTGCTTTTGAGAAACTCTTCTTTTGCATCCCTACCAAGGCCATGACTTATCCATTCTTTTCACACAATGAAGAAGAGGACACACAGTATTTTGATCGACCCTGTAAGGGCCAGGACACATCAAATCCGTGGGTTACCAGTTAGTATCTTTGTAATGTATCTGTGCAATAATGGAAAATGAAAGACTTCTGCAGTGATAAAAGCTGTTTACAAAAGAGCATTTTCTCATTACACTTGCTTGCTCCCTCAATATGGCTGATTAAAAGATAAAAATGCCGCTGGTGTTGTTAACATTTGACCCATTGGTTTTTGAACAAGAGAGGAGTGAAAATTAAGAGTGAAATCATGGATTGTGCAACAGCAGGCTCAAGGAGCTATGCCTTATTGTCACTTCTGTCTCGTGTATTCGTTTGTTAAGTTGAACAGCCAGTTAGAATGATCTCTATTATGCCCCGACCTGTTGGCTGGGAAAAAAAAATACAGACCCCAAAGACAGTATTGACTGTCTGGGACACACCCAACCGTAATCTGAGTTGAGGACCATTTTGGTATACTCGGTGCAATGAAAACTTTGCTAAAACTAATGTATGAATGTCAACCCCAGAGGGAAAACCAGATTAAAATATTGCTTTTTTTAATTGCCTCACAACTCCGAATACTTCACCCAGTCTACTGTCCTGCTCGCCCTGCCCAGTGCACTGACACAGTTATACATACTAGCAACCACCGGAAGACAGGCCCTAACCCATCTTGGATGTCAGAGAGTACACACCCCAATTCCAAAAGAGTTGGGACGTTGTGTGAAATGTGAATAAAAAAAAAAATAGTAATCCTTTTAAATCTATATTTAATTGAATTTATCACAAAGAAAATATATTGAATGTTTAAACTGGTCAACTTTATTGTTTTCTGGAAAATATAGACATATTCTGAATTTGATGCCAACACACAACACATTCCAAATAAGTTGGGACAGGTGCATGTTTGGGAGGTGGCACAGTAGTGCAGTGGTTAGTGCTGTTGCCTCACAGCAGTAAGGTCCTGGGTTCGATTCCCGGGTCAGGGCGTTTCTGTGCGGAGTTTGCATGTTCTCCCTGTGCCTGCGTGCGTTCTCTCCAGGTACTCTGGCTTCCTCCCACAGTCCAAAAGAATGTAAACTGGGGGTTAGGTTAATTGGTTGCTCTAAATTGCCCATAGGTGTGAATGTGATTGTGGATGGTTGTTTGTCTCTATATGTCAGCCCTACGATGAACTGGCGACTTGTCCAGGGTGCCCTTCGCCTAAAGATGCTGAGATAGGCTCCAGCCCCCCCCCCGCGACCCCTAACAGGCTAAGCGGTAGAAAATAAATGGATGGAGGGATGGAAAGGTGCATGTTTGCCACTGTGTTACATCACGTTTTCTTCTAACAACACTCATGTCTGGGAACTGAAGACATTAGTTGTTAGGTATTAAAAGTGGTATTCCGTCCCATTTTTGCTTGATGTACATCTTAAGTTGCCTTAAAAGCCTGGGTTTTCCATTGTTGTATTTTGCGCTTTATAATGAACCATACATTTTTATATGGGAGACAGGTCTGGACTGCACGTAGACCAGTCTAGTACCTGCATTTGTTTCCTGCAAAGCCATGCTGCTGTAACTGGTGCAGAATGCGTTTAATTGTCTTGCTGAAATAAGTAGGGACGTCCTTGAAAAAGATGTCATCTGGATGGAGGTTTTCAGTCGCTCCGAAACCTGCATGTATCTCTCAGTATGTACCTTCACAGATGTGGTAGTTACCAACGTATGGTGCCATGGGCATTAATACACCTCCAAGCCATCACAGATGCTGTTTTTTTTTACTTTTCATTGAAAACAGTCTGAATGGTCCTTTTCCTCTTTACGCTGGTGGACTTGATGGCCATTATTTCCAAAACGAATTAAAATGTGAACTCATCAGACCATAGCACATTTTTCTACCTCAGGTAAGTCTGTTTCAGCTGGCCTCAGGCCCAAAGATGTAGGTGGAGCTTCTTGATGTTGTCGATACAGTATATGGCTGTGACTTTGCATGGTAGAGTCTTAACTTAAGTTTGTAGATGCAGCGACTTACATCAGACAATGGTTTTCTGAAGTGTTCCTGAGCTCATGTTGTAATATCCATCACAGAATCATCCCGGTTTTTAATGCAGTGCTATCTGAGGGATCGAAACTCACAGGCATTCAATGTTGGTTTTTAGCATTGCCCCTTATGTATAGAGATTTCTCCAGGTTCTCTGAATCTTTTGATGATATTATGGATTGTAGGTGGTCTCTAAATTCCTTGCAGTTGAATGTTGAGAAATGTTGTTCATGAACGGTTGGACTTTTTGGCCCTGCAATTTTTCACAAAGTGGAGAACCTCACACCATTGTTGCTTGTGAATGATTAAGACTTTCTGGAGTGCTCCTTATACCCAATGATGGTACTATCAGCTGTTCCCAATCAGCTGACCGCCCTGTGGAATGTTGGAGCTGTATTCTGAGCATTTTACCACCCACCCGGTCTTTTCTTACCCCTGTCCCAACTTGTTGCAGGCATCAAATTCAGACTGTGTGTATATTTCCCCAAAAGCAATAAAGCTAATAAGTTTGAACATTAAATATCTTGTGTTTGTTTGGAATTTAATTCAATATAGGTTAAAAAGGTTATCAAATCACTGTATTCTCTCTTTATTTACATTTTAATAATAATTTGAATAATAATAATACATTTAATTAATAGTTCCCTTTCAAAGCTCTGTTTTGAGAGATGGTGGAACTGAACCAGAAGAAAGGGAGGAATGTATAATATCAGCAATGAGAGGGGAAAGAGGAGGGAGACAGAGTTTGACTAGATTTTTGGGCAGAGGATCAAATTTACAAGTAGAGGACTTGGATTTCCGAATGATGGGAGATATTTAACTAACGGTTGAGAAACTGAAGCAACAAAACGAGTACAGTATGTCAGAGGTGGAGTAGGAATCTAGTAGTATTTACAGTCAACAGTGTTGCATGGAGAAGGTAGTTGATGAATATTTACAATTTTACCAGTGAAATAGTCCATAAATCTTTTGCAGAGGGCTTTGGTGTACATGTGAGAGGCAAAAATGTCTGGGGCCCGAATTATAGTGTTAAGTGTGGAGAATAGAATATGTGTGTTTCCTTCAGTAATCCGAATGAGAGTGGCATAGTGAACAGTTTTAGCATTGGAAGTGGCTTCTTTATATTTCAGTAGGTGATTGTAGTACATATTTTTTTTGAGAGGCGCTCCCGGCGATGCCCTTTGGATTTAAGTTGATGGAGTTCCAGTGAGGTACTGGGGGGCAGAGCGTGTAAATGTAACAGACCATGTTTTTAACGGTGCCAGGGTTTCCTGGAGGTTATTGAGTTCAGGACTGTAATCAGATACCAGGTCATCAGGAGTGGTTAAATGGTTAAATGGCCTTTGCTACGGAGATTATTAATTGCAGGTGAAAGAATTAACAGATCAATATTCTAAATGTTTCTGAATGTAATGGAGCAGGATGGTTTGGTTTTAAGTAATGGTAAGTTTACATTGAACGAAACTAGCTTATGGTCTGATATGAGAATGTCTGATATATCACAGTTTGAAGGTGTTACACCAGTGCAACAAATGTGATCCAGAATATGTTCTTTGGAATGTGCAGGGGAGTCAATATTTTGTTACAGTCCAAAACTGTCCAAGCAGGATGTTAAATCCTTTGTGAATGTATTGTTAGTAGCGTCGGTGTGGATATTAATATCCCCCAGCAGTATTATATTAGGTGACAGGGCGCATATGGCGGCAATGAAATCCAAAAATTAATTTAAGAAGTCCGGGTTGTGTTTAAGTGGTCGATAAATAGCAGCTACAATAGTGAGACTAGGTCTATAGCTTTGCGGTACAGTGGATTCAAACGATAGGTGAGCAGTGACAGGGAGAGGGGATACCTTTTACTTCGCGTTGTAGAGTATCACGTGGCCACCCCCACGTCCAGAGGCATGAGGTTGACAGACGTAAACAAACCAATGTAGAGTAGTCAAATTGATTTAGGCGAAGTCACTGAGTCGCTGCCACGTCTCAGTCAGGCAGAAAAAGTCAAATTTATGATCATTTACTAGATCATAGACGAGAGGACCCGTTGCTGGTGAGCGAGCGGACGTTAAGCAGCCCCATGTAGATGCTGCATTTGCCGGTTCCAGTGGTAGCCATGCTGGCTAAGTCAAGTCAAAGTTTATTTATATAGCACTTTCAAACAACCTCAGTTGACCAAAGCGCTGCACAATAATTAAAATAAGATATCATCAGCAAACCCTGACAATGTAGAATATATAAATAGCCTATAATAAAAGTTACACATAATAACGAATAGACAAATTAAATAAAGTAAAACAAGTAAAATCAATAAAGCAGCAATAAAATCATGGTAAAAAAAAAAAAGTAAATTGATTAAGTAAAAGCCAAATATTTTGCCAAGCTGTGACTGTTTGCAAAGAGAAATGATCAGAGCAAAGTTCAGCGAAATTTTAAATTCCTCAAGTGATTGTTGCACTTAGATCTGAAGAGGTAGGCTGATCCACAGCTTCGGGTCCAACACTGAAAAGTCTCTATCTCCTTGCGTACTTAGTTTTGACCTAGGTACTTCCAGGAGCAGCGGGTTGGAAGACCTCCATGCTCTGGCAGTAGTGTGAGGCTGTAGGAGCTCAGATAAATAAGATGGTTCCAAGGCATTTAAACAATTAGAAACAATTAATAAAACTTTAAAATGTATCCTGAAATTAACGGAGCCAGCGCAAAGATGTAGGAGTGATGTGCTCATGCCGTTTTTGTCCTGTTAACAGGGGGGCGGCTGCATTTTGTACTACCTGTAGACGGCACAGCTATGACTGGTTAAGACCAACAAACAAGGAATTACAGTAGTCCAACCGTGATGTAACAGAGCAATGAATGACTCTCTCGAAGTAATTTCTTGGGAGATAAGGCTTTATCTTTGCAAGGAAACTTAAATGACAGAAGCTTGTTTTGAGTACTGAGCTGATCTGCTTGCCGAACCTAAAGCCCCTGTAAAAAATTACACCAAGGTATCTTGCAAAATGATGACATTGAGAATCAAAGGTTCAAATAGCACTGTCGTAACCATCCAAAATTTGTTTTTGACCAAATATAATTGGTTCAGCTAAGCTAGCAAGAGCAGAGTGGTCAACAGACTGTCTGCCGGACATTCTGGCAGGAAGACCACAACAATGGTATCGGTCTCATTCTGTCAAATATGTAGCTCCGTCTGGATCCCCTGCAGACATATTACCGATGTGGTAGCCGAGTGATGTCCGGATAGAAGAGCTGAGCTGGTGGAGGCTCAGGTAGGTGCTGGAGTCTGAGCTCGAAAAGTTCTGCTGCAGTGTAGCACAATGTTAGCGATATAGGCTGAGGGAAGGACAGTAGAATAAATCCAATAAGCAGAGCCCAGGCGAGCATGTTTCTGATCCCCATAGTGTAAGGAGATCAACCGGATGCTACCTGAAGCAGCAGTTAGCACCAATCACCAGGCAGGTACCGACCAGCGAGACAGGTAAGCTGACAGCTCCGAGTACATTGAATTGTCAACTGAAACCAGGTATCCAGAATGCTGTATGGGGTCAATAGACTGAGATACTGTTCATGTGGCTGAGAGAACAATATAAGAACAATATATATGACACTTAATGAATATGATCATGGGGGACAGTGGCAGCTAGTCGTGCCAGCTTTCATTCTCTGCCTTCCAATTTTACACAACATCCAAACTTTTTTGGAATTGGGGTTGGTAAATATTGTTCAAGACACTACAAGATAGATACACTAGTTCATCTCAAAATATTAAAATATCATGAATTTTTAATAAAATTTTAGTGAACATTTTATATACTCTAGATTCATTTCATGTCTACAGCTCATAAAAACAACTTTTCAAAATATTAGACTATTTGCTGTAACTGTATAACCCATAATTATCAAAATGAAAACAAGAAAAAAATGCCTGCAATATTTCACTTTACATATGATGAATATAGATCTTATCAGATACTGATCTGTCAAATAAAACGCTTTTCACTTTGGTGGACAGTTAGGGACGCCACTGCCTTTCCTGGCATCCATACCACCTTATCTAGGGTGTCCGCCCTGCCTACTGCCCAGCAACCATTGCTGCAAGAGACGCGGTAGGAGAGGAGTCAATGTTAAGCGTAAGGCTTGCCTGGTTTCACCCTCGATACGCAATCTCTGCTGTCCACCAACCAGATTATCCGCAGAGTTTTGTGGCTAAAGTCTATGGCGTTATTCAATTCACACTTGCTTCAGTCTTTTGTTTTCAACTCCGGATCCCCACGTCCTTATTGTTGGCTCATGAAAATCTCATGAAAATCTCCAGACGGAGCTGTGTGCATGGAAATCTCTGTGCCTCTCAGCAGACCAACTGGCATATAAATCATATGGCCCTGATCAACACCAAATCGGTTTTGAATAAGGCTTTTTCTCAGCAACTTTTTTACGACCCACTCTCTGGACTTTTTTCCTGTTGAAAGGGCAATGCTGTAACGACGTGACAACAGCAATGCTCCTCCCCTTGCTGTTCTGTCCTGAACTCCCCGCGAGCTTCAGGGCGCAGCGGCAGGCTGGCGATTCTCTTCAGGGATGAGTACAGATGCTGATTAATACCTGCTACTCTACCTTTGCACTTCAACTGTTACCGGTTGACTTTGCTTGTCCGGTGTTGTTTGCAGTTGTTTATCGCCCAGCAAAGCTCAATAAAGACTATTCTGGATGTCTCTGAGTAATTTGCTGCTATTATGCCTAAATATAACAAGCTCCTGGTCTGTGGGGATTTTAATGTTCATGTTTGTTGTCCCTCAAAGCAATTTGCTAATCATTTTTTGGCCTAACTCAAACCATTAGTAGACCAACTCATCATCTTGTCATACTTTGGATCTGATCATTTCCCATGTGCTCTCTGTCTCTTTTCGAGAAACGGGATGCTGGTATCTTGGATCGCTTTCCTGTCAGGTTTGGGTTCAGTGGTCCCCTGCCTGCTAGTAAGCCTCTAAAATCAACCCAATGACGCTGGAGAGTTTGCTTCTGCGTTTGAGGCCTCTCAGTTTTATGCCTTGAGTGAGCTGGTCTTTCCCTTTCCCCCATATGACATTTTTTCTTTTTTCCAATCCACAAGTTATGCAAACACAAACACTGTTACCCCTCTCAGGTTTAAACCTGTCAAACTTAAAGCGGATCCATGGCTTAATGATACCACCAGGACCCTGCAGACAAGCTAAACGTAGGTGGAAGTAGGACAAATATGCATGCGCCACTGGGCCTATTAAGGGACTCTCTAGACGAGTACCAGAAGGTTGTGAACTCACACTATTTATCCACTGTCATATCCAGCAATTGTTATCAACCCAGGGTTGACGACAATACTATAAACCCTGTTTTGAACCCTTGTACCTCTGCTCAAATGAATGCCTCTCCTGCTATTTGTGAGGACTTTCTGTATTATTTTATTGACAAACTGACATCTGTCAGGCAAAACTCTAGTGTCAAATTAAGTAATGATCTACCCGCTACTCCTATGCACTCTGCTGTGTTTGAGGAGTTTGAGCCAATTTCTGTCATTGTTCACTGAGGTGGTGCTATGCATGAAATCCAACAATTGTCCCTTGAACACTTTTCCTGCCAAAATATTGAAAGAAGTCTTTAAAACTGTTTGGTTATTTCTACTCACATTTGATAATACCTGTTAAGCTTGGGTTCTGTCCTTGTTCCTTTTAAAATGCTGTGGTCAGGCCTCTTCTTAAAAACATCAACATCTTGATCCCTCGGTTTTATCAAACTTTAGGCCTGTTTCTCATCTGCCATTTCTTTCTAAGGTTTTGGAAAGGGTTGTTTTAATACAAGCAAAGTCTGTCTTGAAAAATTTCAATCTTGCATCAGATCACGTCACAGCACTGAGTTGGCACTCCTAGAGAGTCCACAATGATATTGCATTATCGATAGACATCGGAAAACCTGCTGTGCTTGTGCTTCTGGATCATTTGACAAGGTGGACCATGCAGTCCTCCTATCTTGCCTTGATCACTGTGTAGGTATCCAATGCACAGTACTTAAGTGGTTTATATTCTATTTTGCCAACAGGAGTTTTTCTGCAATGATTTGTTACCTCTCACCATCACATGCTCCTCTTTTCTGTGGGGTTCCACAGTGTTCCATTCTTGGCCCTATCCTTTTCTCATTGGTCTTGCTACCTTAAGGGGCAATGATAGCCCCTAAAGGTAGCAATGATAGCACAATGCGTAATTTCATTGCTATGCAGATGATTTGTAAATGTATCTGCCTTTGAACCCAAATGACACTGATGCACCAAACTCTGTCTAGTTGTATTGATGTCATCAGACTGTGGCTGTCACAAAATTTCCTTCACTTAAATGAGGATAAAACTTAATATGTTATCTTTTGTTCAAATGATGTCTAAGATGTTGTTCTTTCGGGCTGTGGTGCGCTGGCTTTTTTTGTAGAACTGGATGTAAGAAATCTGGGAGCAATTTTTGACAAAGCCTTAACTGATTAAAAACAAGCTTTTTCCAGCTTTGTCTTCTGGCTAAAATCAAGCCCTTTCTTAACAAGCTTGATCTTGAGGAGACAATTCATGCTTTTATTAGCTCAAGACTGGACTACTGTAATGAGCTGTAACCAGTCTTATATCTTGTGCCTTCAACTTACAAAATTCTGCTGCCCATTTTTTAACAAATGTCTCCAAGGTGTGATCACATCACTCGCCTCCACTGGTTTGCTCCACTGGTTTGCGGTTCGATTCAGAATCGATTTTAAGATTTTAATGTTTGTTTTTAGGGCTATCAGTGGCCCGGCCCAAGCTTATCTGGCCGAGACTTAAACAGTTTGTGAACACAACAGGTCATTATGGTCATTTAAGCCGCATATTTTAGAAGTCCCTTGGTCAATGTACAAACAGTGGGGTGATTGTTCCTTTGCAGTCGCTGCCCCAAAACTTTGGAACAAGCTTCCCCCTGATATTCGCACCACCTAAATCCAAAGACAACATCTATTTAGAATTGCTTTTAATACACAGTAGCGCTCCAACACTTTCTTTGTCTGTTTTATGTATCTTTTAAAGTCTTGCTGTATTTTACATCTTATTTCTTGTTTTTATTGTTGTAAAGCACTTTGGACAACTGTTGGTCACTGTAAAGTGCTATATAAATAAATGTTGATTGGCTGGGATAGGCTCCAGCCCCCTCCGTAACCCCTAACAGGATAAGCGTTAGAAAATGGATGGATATATGGATGGATGGTTACTAAAGTTTAACTTTGTGAATTAAATTATGAAAATAAATGAGCTTTTCCACAATATTATTCGTACATAATTAGGAAAGGTTTGGTGTAAAATACAGTAAAGCACTTACACTGCAACTTTTAATCTAGTTAATTCTCTTACAGTTTTCTGTAATACTGTATTAAATCCCCCCCATGTAGCAGAATTTGTTGATTCCTCAAAATTATGCATTTCTTTATTTTCTCATGTCCCAATATAAATTAAAAGTCTAATATGATTTAGTTATATCCTTTTAAAGAACATATACAAATCTAGAATGTTCCCAGAACGTTCAACCTTTTCTACGGTAATTAATTAGGACAACCAAATTGAAATAGCAAAAATAAAGAATTGTCATGTTCTGGTTACAAAAATCACTATCTTTACATTTATTGTTATCAGTGCAATCTTTGACAATATGTGGCCATATTACTAAATGTTACTTGTTTTCTCCTTGTGTTTGTCTTGTGTGGTGTCAGGCATGGCAGAAGGCCCGCAGTGACGGCTGGGAAAGATCTTTTTGTGAAAAGAACTTCCTATCTCAGGCCACCATGGACATGATACTTGGCATGAGAACTCAGCTGCTAGGACAGCTTCGTGCTATTGGTCAGTACCACTTTCATTTATATTCCAATCCCACACTACTTTAGGTGTGTATGGTATAACGTCTAGGCCTTTTGGTCTTCTTGTAATAATATTTATGTAATACAAAATATGGAAGTCTGCATCGGTTTAAAGTCTGTATTTTGTATCAGGGAGGAAACAGTTGATCAGTACATTTCTAATTCAAATATTGTTTTATTGAATTAATATAGAAATGAATGATGACTAAAATTTGAAATAGCCTGTTTGTCCTTCAGGTTTTGTTCGGGCCCGTGGGGGCAATGATATTCGTGATGTGAATCTGAACTCTGAGAACTGGGCCATAGTGAAGGCAGCCCTGGTGGCTGGCATGTATCCAAACCTTGTTAATATCAACCAAGAGACTTCCCTGCTTTCCAGTAGCAGGGAGAAAAAGGTCCACTTTCATCCTACATCTGTTCTTAGCCAGTCCAATTTCAAGGAGGTAGGGAAAAGTTATTTCATTAACATGTAATTCTGCTTTTAATTCTGTTGCAGTCTTAACACCGGAGGATCAAATGAAAGAACAGAAATATATTAAAGTCAAAATGTTTAAGCAGTAATATCAAAAAGTAAGTTTACTCATTCATAACTTTGTATGTTTTTGTTTGTGTAGAGCATAGCCAAAGCAGGCCACACCTATCCCACAGACTGGTTGATCTATGATGAGATGAGGCATGGCTACAGAATAGCCAGTGTCCGCTGTTGCTCCTTGGTAACTCCTATCACTGTGGCCATATTTGGAGGTTGTGCCAAACCACCCACCTCTGCCCTACAGGAACCAGCTGTACAAAGCACTAATGGTAAACAAGTAGAAACCTCTTATGTAAATAAGAAATAAGAATAGGTGACGTGTCGCTTCTTTCTCCCTTAGTACAAAAATGAAGCTATAATATCCTGGATAATTTCAAACCATTACAGCTACATGATAAGGACTAGCTGTAATAGAAACCATCTTTGGGAAAAAACACATGTGAGGGGTACTTTGAGTTTTAGTTTGGCCCAAATGCTACCAAGATAATGGGGGAGGAAGGGCTTATGATCAATGGAGCCAACCACTAGAGGGCGCTTGAGATGTTTTGGCTTCACTACATATGTCAATCTTTGTATACAGTCTGATTAAGACAAAAAATTAAATGTGTTTTAGTTAAATGTGAGTTTAAAGGAGCAATATGTAAGATTTTTACTGTATTACATCACAAAACAACCCTAATATATATTCAGACATTAAGGAATAATATGATTTTAAATGGGCGGCGTAGTGGTTAGCACTGTTGCCTCCAGAGGAAGGTCCTGGGTTTGATTCCGGGTCAGGGCGTTTCTGTGCGAAGTTTGCATATTCTCCCTGTGCCTGCGTGGGTTCTGTCCGGGTACTTCGGCTTCCTCCCACAATCCAAAAATATGCAAACTGGGGGTTAGGATAATTGGTCACTCTAAATTGCCCGTAGGTGTGAGTGTTGATGGTTGTTTGTCTCTATATGTCAGCCCTGCGATGAACTGGCGACTTGTCCAGGGTGCCTTCGCCCAAAGATGCTCAGATAGGCTCCAGACCCCCCCCCCGTGACCCCTAACAGGATAAGCGGTAGAAAGTGGATGAAGGATGGATGATTTTTAAATAATAGCTCCTCTGACAGTAGCACAGCAGACAATATTTCCTCCTCAAGTTTTGATTCGGTTGTGGAATGTTCTGTTTTTGTTTTGATCAGAGTAGGTTATCATTTTAAACCACCTCCATATGGCTATTTTGACCCCCCCGTGTTGCCAGATAAGAGATCTACTATAGCCAGACATGCAGCTAACGTTGACAGTTTCTAAAAAAAATCGGGAAGAGCTGGTTAACGATATGCAAGCAAAAGTACATTAAGAACTTAATGTAGTTCATCAAATCAGGTTGTACAACTAGTTTCCTGTTCTGCACTCCTGAAGCTTCAGCATCCTTGTCCTGGCGACCAGCATGCGCTTAAAATCTTTGGAGGAGGGGGGGGACAGCTCTTTCCTATGTTTTGAATTTGGATTGCAGTACCTGTTATAAATGACTTGTGTCAGGTTTTCATATTACTCCTTTAACTTCAGTATCAGTTCTTTGGTTCAACTGAGTCATCAGTGCACCTTTAGTGAACTTTACACTGAAAATGTGGATGGGCATAAGTCATTTGGATATCATGCAAAAGATGGATATAAACAGTAATTCTTAACAATTTGACCCTGTTGTTGGTGTGCTTTACAAGGATTTTGTTATGTTAAACTTTCTTATAATGGAATAACTATGGCAAAAAGAAAAAAAATATTTGCAAGTTTTGCATAAGAAGAAAAATGCAGAGGTCATGTGGTGCAAAAAGTATTTCTATTATGGTACTGGCACTGTAACAATTGTCTTTTAACTCTAAATTGGATGCAATTGTGACAAAATACTGTCAAGAACCAGGTCTGGAGGATCCAATAATGCGGAGTCCACAGGGAGTGTTCTAAATCGCTAGTCATTTTATTTACAGAGATCAAAGCCAGGAATTCAAATGAAACGAAGGTACAGAGAAGGATCAGGCAAACTTGTTAATTTAGAAACAAACGGGATCGAACCACAAAGAACTCACAAGGAAAAAAATGCTGGACTGCTCACGGGGAAAATAAGGCTATCTGGCAAAGGAGGAAGGGAACACGGGGGTTAAATACACGAGGGAGAGGTAGACAATTGGACACAGGTGGGACACATTAGGGAGAGGGAATAATCAGTCACACCTGAGGGACAACACTTGATAGAACATGGGAAGTAAGATACAGACAGAATTTCAAAGTAAAACAGGAAACACCGAATAACCCTAACAGACAGACACTTGATACTAGCAGGTCATGACAAATACAGCTATGCAACAGTTCATACCAATAAGCATGATACCTATGGGGGGACATAAACTCCCCCCAAAAGTACTGTATGTACAAAAAAATGCATTGTGGACCCACCTCCATGTATTTCCCATCATATTTTGTATTTGCTGTTTAGCTTTTTACAACTCTGTTTCACTCTTTATTTTATGATAGAGTTAAACACTCCTGGTACAAACATATTTTCCTGATGTATTTTATGTCTCCGTTTTCCTCTCTTCAGACAGTCCACTGGATGACATCAGTGATAGTGAGACAGAGGCCCTAGTTGGGTTGAAGATTGATGACTGGCTCGTTTTCCAAATAGATAAAGAGGTGAGAGAACAGTGGTAACCTTTCAACATTTTCTAAGTAATTGGTTAAACAAATCTTGTTAGATAATTAGTTTCAGAGTTACCTTAGTCTCCAAATGCCCCACACAATCCACATATCGTATCATATTTCCATTTCATATTTCATATTTCTGAGACCAACAGCCACCTCGACAATAGGATTTACAGTAGTATCACTATGGGGATTTACAGTGGGCCCGACCAGGGCCCTGACTGGGGATAATGAAGATACGGCAGGTTCAGGCAGAGATGGATGAGGCAAGAGAGAGATCAAGGTCTGCAGCCCTAAGTGGATGTCACAACAGATTGGCCTCATTGTGATAGGAGCAAAACTCCTATCACAACTCCTAAAAAACCTCACCTTGATACCACATTCCTTGTCATACATCTAATTGTAGTTTGCAATCTTGTTGCTCAAGTAAGAAGTATATTAATTCATTGGTCTGTGAATCATTGAGAGTTGAGGAAAGTGGCAAGGGGGACATCAAAAGAAAGATACAGAAAATAAAAGTCTTTAAATGTGACCCATTTTCATCAGATCAATGGTCTAAATTCTAAAATATTTTTGCACAGTATTCACCAAGGCCTGGCTCCTACAAACACTGTTGTGGCACCTATTGTTTTCAAAACTTAAATATCTCATCTATTGTCTGATAAATTCCATCAAATTTAGAGCCCCACATCACTATTTTCATGATTTTAGATTTAAAGTAGTCAGTTTCATCTATGGCTGATTAAAATCACAAGGTACTATGCCATCACCTGGCGGCATAATTATTATATAAGCACTGACACACATACAGTATGTAAAATGCCACACAGTACTAACTACTGACAGACCTCAATACATTTGGAATTATAAATGCAGATTAGTAGTTTTTTTATACATTTGCAGATTACTGGACATATTGATTGTATTTAGATATTCTGTTACAGATTTATAAATCTGATTACGTACATGGCTTGAGATGCAGTTACACAACACAAATCAAATCACATTTGTTAATAGTTATGCATCAATAATGGCCCTATATCCATCAGCTACAAAGTTACAGTATAAAACTATAAATACTGCATCCCATCATTTGTGAATCATTAAATAGAAATATTTTTTCCAGTAAAGAAAGATGAAATGGATCCGTTTTCTGCAGCACACTCATGCACAGGATGGTTGGATTGATTTTCATACAGTTTTGATGTTGGGCAATGGAATGGAGCAGAACATTATGCTGTAGTGTAACACTGGTTGGTGCAAGTGACTCAGTGTTTTTCGAATTGAACATAGTGGGAGAACATCCATCCACCAATCCATCAGTTTTCTACCTCTTATCCTGTTAAGGCGGTGCACACCCTGGACAAGTCTAATTTTCCACATTATGTTCTGGCAAATGTAAAAGTCATGATATGAGAAGAAACGGTTTCTGTCCTTTAAAATAAAATAAAATACAAAAATGAATGAATGTTTATATTTGTTTTCATTCCACCTCCTTGGTATTTTATGTTAAATATTTATCTTAGTTACTTTGCATTTTATCTTGTGTTGTTTTTGTTGTTGTCAGGCTGCAGGACTGGTGTTTGAACTCAGTCAGAAGTGGAAAAATTTGTTCATCAGGAGAGTCCGTTCTCCTTCAAAGCCATGGTTTCAACAAGACGAGGCCATCATCCACGCCCTGGTTTCTGTAAGTCATATTCTCTTCTAAGTATAATTTGGTTACATGGGAGGAAGTGTCAAATGTATTATTATTTAATTATTGTGTGTTAATTCCTTAATTTCCCCCAGGATCAATAAAGTATCTATCTATCCAAATTATCCTAAATTTCTTTCTTACACCCACTTCCATAACAGTAAGTAA
>KV751396.1:1113338-1126222 GCA_001698575.1 Mola mola
GTGTTCTGCATATTTTGCAATTTTTCATGTTTACGACATTAAAATCCATCAAGCCATCTTTTAGGGGGGTTTTTGGGACCAAAATGCTGAATTTTGCAGCAGCTTTTAAAGAAAAATGCAGTTTTTGTTACAGTGTTTATAGATGTGGTATGAAATTCTGAAAACAAGTAGAAACTGCAAAAAGGTTTACTTTTTTTCTGTTGAAATTTTCTCTTGCAAATGGTCACAATAAGGGAGAGGAAGGTTGACTGCAATAACAACCCATTCTTCACATATCTTATGGGAAAAAGAAAATAAATAACATCACAATTAGTCTACTGTTAGAGTGAAGTAATCTTTAACAGTTTTCTCTCTTCTCTGACACACACACTCACACAGAAGAGGCATTTCATGTCACATATTTGCATATCATAGCCACAGACAAGTAAGTAACTGGTGAGGTAGAGTTTGCCAAACCACTGTGATTGGTGAAAGTCTCAAAAAACTATTATGATTGTTCCAGTTAACAGATGCGTTGAAGTGATTGGCTAAAATTGCAAGCGTACTTAGAATCCACTGGAATTGGTTACATTTGCATTAATCATTGCGGTTGCAACATTGCAAATTCATGGATGGACTGGTCAGTAAGTATCCATTACATCTGGAGCTGATAAGATTGTCAGGATTGTCTGACATCAGGATTGGTCAGCAAGTGGCATTTTTTACAACAAACAAAGAAAAAAAAAAAACCCCAATATCTTCAGCCAGATATCAATCAATCAGGAGATCGTGTACTTACTTGGTGATATCCGGACATGTCTCCCTGTCTGCTGCTATCGTTGCTGTAGCGGCCATTTTTGTTAGCAATTATTTTCAGGTATCACAAAACCTTTGTGTCAGCACAATCCATGCAATATGAAGCTCATTCTTCAGCTTTTTTTGACATCAGGATTGGCCACCACCAAAATAGAATTAATTTTCTCAGCCATATCATCATCGCTCTGAGTGCATTCTACATCAAAAAGTGCATATCAACCAATAGGTTATGTAGACTTTCAGGGTGACACCTTGATGTGTCCTCTGCTGTGCTTCCATCTTTGACGTGGCTGTCTTGTTTGTGTGTGCACATGGGATCTTTGGGTATATTGCATTGGCATGCTGATTGAGTTGACTAGTTGTTTATGTCCCATATTTCTTAAGAAACCAACAGAAAAGTCTTTGCTGGGGTGCTCATTAAATCCAAAAAAGTGCAATAGCTTATTTCGGGGGACTTGATTCTTTCAAGAAATAAGTCTATATACATGTTTATGAAGTCAACAATGCTTTTATCTGACTGCAGGTTCGTCTTAAGGTGCCATGTATGTTAGGGTGTTATATCTTCTGGAAGTCTCAGTGTGAAAAGCACTCAACCATGAGTGGACATAATTATTCAACTATATTCTCTTGTGATAGTATGGGCAATAAGTTTTTGTCTAATAAGAAGTAATCTTCTCTAGAGAATGATAGATGTACTTAGGAGAAAATTGTAAA
Organism: Mola mola; assembly: GCA_001698575.1. Taxonomy (NCBI): domain Eukaryota; kingdom Metazoa; phylum Chordata; class Actinopteri; order Tetraodontiformes; family Molidae; genus Mola; species Mola mola. Next base: position 1,114,848 of record KV751396.1, read on the forward strand.
TTGTTTCCAAGTTGGGTATTTAAATATCCAAGGATCAGTTACTCCATAAGTTTAAAGTCCCCCTGAAATGAAAAACTGTAATTTGTAACCCCATTTAGATCACATCCTCATTCATGCTGTTGCCTATTGAACGATATATGCCAAAAAATGACAAAAAACACATTTCTTCGTGTTTTTATATTAAAATCCGTTATTGTTTTCTTCTGGTAAAATCAAATGTCACGTGAAATTACATCACCATGTACGAGCCAATTTCAAAGAGTTCAGCAGAGTTTAGCGGAGCTACGAATATTGCTATAGTTAGTTTGCTATCCAGATTCACTCCAACGTTATGTCGCGCCGTCTATCTTCTGATTGGTTCTTTCCAATCTTCTTTCACTAGGAAATTCATCATGACATGGCAATTAGGTTCTCTCCAATATCCATTTAGGGTGGACTTCAAAGAAATGTATTAATGCGTCCTGTAGACTTGCAAAGTGTGATGACCTTCGAAGACACACATCAAAATTGCCCCCTAATATTAAATTTACTTTAAAAGTAAAAGTGAGAAGTGATTATAATAGAAGCATTACTCCAGTTTGAGGCATACATTATTTCCAACACCATCAGCTTGTGGAACAGTTTTCCTTTCTTGATAAAATAGTGATGTCAGACCCTTCAAACTGCCCACAGTTGTAATACATACATGGATCAGGCATAACATTCTTACGAGTGACAGGTGAAGGGAATAACACTGATTATCTCTTCATCATGGCACCTGTTAGTGGATGGGATACATTGGGCAGTAAGTGAACATTTTGCCCTCAAAGTTGATGTGTTAGAAGCAGGAAAAATGGGCAAGCTTAAGGATTTAAGCGAGTTTGACAAGGGCCAAATTGTGATGGCTAGACGACTGGGTCAGAGCATCTCCAAAACTGCAGCTCTTGTGGGCTGTTCCTGGTCCTTAGTAGTCAGTATCTATGAAAAGTGGTCCAAGGAAGGAACAGTGGTGAACTGACAACAGGGTCATGGGCAGCCATGGCTCATTGATGCACATGGGGAGCGAAGGCTGGCTCATGTGGTCCGATTCAACAGACGAGCTACTGTTGCTCAAATTGCTGAAGAAGGTATTGTTGGTTTTGATACAAAGATGTCAGAATACACAGTTGATTGCAGTTTGTTGCGCATGGGGCTGCATAACCACAGACCAGTCACATTGCTCATGCTGACCCCTGTCCACCGCCTAAAGTGCCAACAATGGGTACATGAGCATCAGAACTGGACCACGGAGCAATTGAAGAAGAAAGTGGCCTGGTCTTATAATCACGTTTTCTTTTACATTACGTGGATGGCTGGTTGCGTCTGTTAGCTGGGGAACACATGGCACCACGATGCACTATTGGAAGAAGGCAAGCCGGAAGAAGCAGTGTGATGCTTTGGGCAATGTTCTGCTGGGAAACCTTGGGTCCTGCCATCCATGTGGATGATCCTTGTAATACTGTGTATTTTACGTACCACCTACCTAAGCATTGTTGCAGACCATGTACACCCTTTCATGGAATCGGTATCCCCTGATGGCTTTGGCCTGATAATGCGCCTTGCCACAAAGCAAAAATGGTTCAGGAATGGTTTGAAGAGCACAACGAGTTTACGGGGTTGTGTTGGCCTCCAAATTCCCCAGATCTCAATCCAATTGAGCATCTGTGGGATGTGATGGACGTACAAGTCCGATCCCCACCTCGCAACTTACAGGACTTAAAGGATCCGCTGCTAACATCTTGGTGCCAGATAGCACAGCACCCTTTCAAAGGTCTAGAGGAGTCCATGCCTCCATAGGTCAGGGCTGTTCTGGCAGGAAAAGGGGGACCAACACAATATTAGGCAGGGGGCCATAATGCCTGATCTGTGTATGGTTGGGCAATTCCTACTTAATTTGTAAATTTGTATACAGTAGTGTTCAAAATAATAGCAGTCCAATGTGACTAACCAGATTAATCCAGGTTTTTAGTATATTTTTTATTGCTACATGGCAAACAATTTACCAGTAGGTGCAGTAGATTCTCAGAAAACCAACAAGACCCAGCATTCATGATATGCACGCTCTTAAGGCTGTGCAATTGGGCAATTAGTTGAAAGGGGTGTGTTCAAAAAAATAGCAGTGTCTGCCGTTGACTTTACAAACTCAAAACTATTTTGTACAAACTTTTTTGTTTCTAGGATTTAGCAATCCTGTGAATCACTAAACTAATATTTAGTTGTATGACCACAGTTTTTTATAACTGCTTCACATCTGTGTGGCATGGAGTCAACCAACTTGTGGCACCTTTCAGCTGTTATTCCACTCCAAGATTCTTTAACAACATTCCACAAGTCATTTACATTTCTTGGTTTTGCTTCAAAAACAGCATTTTTGATGTCACCCCACAAGTTCTCGATTGGATTAAGGTCCGGGGATTGGGCTGGCCACTCCATAACATTAATTTTGTTGGTTTGGAACCAAGATTTTGCTCGTTTACTAGTGTGTTTGGGGTCATTGTCTTGTTGAAACACCCATTTCAAGGGCATGTCCTCTTCAGCATAAGGCAACATGACCTCTTCAAGTATTTTGACATATGCAAACTGATCCATGATCCCTGGTATGCGATAAATAGGCCCAACACCATAGTAGGAGAAACATGCCCATATCATGATGCTTGCACCACCACGCTTCACTGTCCTCACTGTGTACTGTGGCTTGAATTCAGAGTTTGGGGGTCGTCTCACAAACTGTCTGCGGCCCTTGGACCCAAAAAGAACAACTTTACTCTCATCAGTCCACAAAATGTTCCTCCATTTCTCTTTAGGCCAGTTGATGTGTTCTTTGGCAAATTGTAACCTCTTCTGCACATGCCTTTTTTTTAACAGAGGGACTTTGCGGGGGATTCTTGTAAATAGATTAGCTTCACACAGACGTCTTCTAACTGTCACAGTACTTACAGGTAACTCCAGACTGTCTTTGATCATCCTGGAGCTGATCATTGGCTGAGCCTTTGCCATTCTGGTTATTCTTCGATCCATTTTGATGGTTGTCTTCCGTTTTCTGCCACGTGTCTCTGGTTTTGCTCTCCATTTTAAGGCATTGGAGATCATTTTAGCTGAACAGCTTATAATTTTTTGCACCTCTTTATAAGTTTTCCCCTCTCCAATCAACTTTTTAATCAAAGTACGCTGTTCTTCTGAACAATGTCTTGAATGACCCATTTTCCTCAGGCTTTCAAAGAGAAATGCATGTTCAACAAGTGCTGGCTTCATCCTTAAATAGGGGCCACCTGATTCATACCTGTTTTTTCACAAAATTGATGACCTCACTGATTGAATGCCACACTGCTATTTTTTTGAACACACCCCTTTCAACTAATTGCCCAATTGCACAGCCTTAAGAGTGTGCATATCATGAATGCTGGGTCTTGTTGGTTTTCTGAGAATCTACTGCACCTACTGGTAACTTGTTTGCCATGTAGCAATAAAAAATATACTAATAACAGTCATTAATCTGGTTAGTCACATTGGACTGCTATTATTTTGAACACTACTGTATGTGTACTACTGCTACACTACCACTATTTCCCACAACCACCAGCTGTCTCACCTCATTGACAATACTCAGACTTTGTTTTAAAGCAAAGGAAGCAGGCACATCAACATTACATCCCTGCACAGCAAGCATCTGTCAAAGAGTGGCTTTGTCTTGCCTCACATGTCTATGTCCTAGCAAGCTGTATTGAACTTTTGTTCAATACAGCTTCAGAAATGTTGGCCTGCTAGCTCTGAGCTTTACATACAGCTGTTAGCTGGATTGCAAAATATAATGTATTTCCAGTTAATAATTACTTTCTAACTAAGTCATGTCAGCATTACTTATTAGATGTTGGACCTTTTAAATAATAAACTATCTTTTACCAAAATAATTCTATTCATCAGACTTCTGAATCTCATTTTTCTGAGGAACAAGTTGAGCTAACTTTAGCAGGTTGACTTACAGCTCCCTGTTGTTTTGTTTTTTTTCGTTTAATTTTAGTGTAAAACATTGACTAAAAGAACTTGTATTATAAAGAATTTTTGTGACAAATCACAATATTGGTCAGTTTATTCAGTTATTGTATTTAGTTATATTATAATTCATAATAAATTATAATCTTTAGCTTGTTCCATAATTGAAAGTCAGTTTTCAAACGGGTATCTCGTAGGTGCTTACAACAGAGGAACAGGTGGCAGGACTTCAGCAACCCGCAGGAATTGGCCAGCGACCAAGACTCTTGTCATCAGAGGAAGTATCCATTGGTTCAGTGAAGAACTCCAAGAGCAGTCCCCAACTACTTGCCAAAACCACGAATGACAGGTATCAAATAATTTCAAAAACACATATGTGCCAATGTAATCTATTATGTTAAATGTTAGATTATATTTGCACTTATTGATTGGCCTGAGTGTCAGTGCAAGAAAGATTGCTCTCAGTGCAAAAATACAGCAAATATCCACATTTTTTTAAACTTTTGTTTTAGTAGTTTATTCTCCCTCAATAACATAATAATCTTTATGGTAAAATATCCATGGAATAATAGATAAAGTAGTTTAGTAATGCCTAAGAAGAAATGCAAAATCATGGCAAACACTGAAATCCCATATTTAATTTAATTTACCAAGTTAGATGATACTACACATCCACCCATGTGTTCATGTGTGTGAATGGATGAATGTGACAATGTTGTAAAGTGCTTTGAGGAGTCAAGTATGGTGCTATATAAATTATAAATATTTAAATATTTGGGGTGGTAAATATAAATATCCACCCCAAATATATCATGTTTGGTGCATGAATTTAAATTTCTAACTATTATATATTGTCTATCCCTAACACAATATACTTCAAGTTAACAGGAGAATATAGACCTGTCTCTAAAATCTTGTTTAGTGCATGGGTGGTGTTTTAGAGTTGAGTGAAATCATTCATGATTTAATCACTATAATACTAACACTAATGCACAATGTCACCCCTTTTCAAAAGGTCTTCTGGTATGGCAGCAGTATCTGGTTGGCTTCAGGGTAAAGCTTGTAGCAAACATGAAGCCTCACTGTCCATAAATCAGCTCTTTGATGACCCTCACGTCTCCAGGAATTCTTCCAGCTCTGTGATGCTGGACAGTCCCTCTGACAGCATCTGTCTCTCTTCCTCACCAAAGGTATGTAGTGTCTCCCAAGCAAGTTAATTCTGAGTATCTATTCTGTTAAGTCTGTGTTTTTCTTCAAATTAAGTACCACACAGTGTTGTAAAAGAAAAAAAAATAAATTCTATATATGGAGACTTAGAAAGCAAATTCCATTCATTTATTAACTTAGAGATTGGGTGGGTATTATGCTAGTAGCATCTAATATAGCACGGAACCCTTTACCTGCAGTTTTAGTTTTCTGACTTCCGTTTGCAGACTTGTTACAGAATGTGTGTGCAATTATTTTTGTGTGTTGTTGAATAACTGACCAAAATGATTACTCAAGTACTCATGTCCATCCCTAATCTAATCAACATATATTAAGAGTGAAATTCATTGAAATTACACTATTATCAATTCATGCCCTTGTCTCCATCAGGTCCCAAAGCCAGTTTCTCAGCTGGTATTTTCATCACCACGGTACTTCATCATGAAGAGCAGTAACATAAGGAACATAGAAATTTCTCAGCAGAAAGGCATTTGGTCCACCACACCAAGTAATGAGACCAAACTCACCAAGGCCTTCCTGGAGAAATATCTCATCATTCTCATCTTCTCTGTTCAGGGCTCAGGACACTTCCAGGTAACATAAACAGATGTAACCCCAAATTGTTTAAAACCTGTATTATGCTATACTGTATGAAATCCTAATCGTAATCTATACAGTATATAGAACATAAGTACCAGAAAAGTGACCCCACTGCAAATATGCAATATAAATACAACCCTATTTCCAAATAAGTTGGGACACTGTAAAATGAATATATAAACAGAATGTGATAATTTGCAAAACACTGAAACCCCATATTTAATTGAAAATAGCACAAGGCAACATATCAGATTATATACGGTTGAAATTTCATCATTTTCAAAATTTATAACCCTGATTTAGAATTTGATATCAGCACCATGCTTCAAAAAAGTAGGGACAGGGTCATGTTTACCACTCTGTTGCATTGCAATAGGATTTCAGCTGTTCAACAGTTTGAGGTCTTGTTTGTCATACTTTATGTTTCGTAATATGTCAGAAATTTTCATTAAGTGACAAGTCAGGACCGTAGGTATGCTAGCTAGATATCTGGAGTTTCTTACTATGGAGCCATTCTGCTGTAGTACATGCAGAATGTGATTTGGTATTGTCTTGCTGAAAGTAAAGCCTTCTCTGAAAAAGATAATGTCTTCTTCCTTAAAGATGTTACTCCAAAACCTGTATAAATCATTCAATATTAAAGATGCAGTAGCTAACTTTTATAAACTTTTTGTCATAATTGCTAAAACGCTCACTTGTTCCTGACAATAATACATGAGACAGACAGTCTGGTAAAAAAGTCTGGCTCCTGTGGTCTAACCTACTGTTCCTAACTCTAAAAATACAATGAAAGGATCTGACAGCCTCTTTTCCTCTATGCAAATGTAATTTTCATAATACAAAAATTTAAACTTTGTATAATAAGCTCTGCGACTGGAAAGAGATGCAAAAATAAACTGAAAATGAGTTGTGTACACCAGCTTTATCTAATTTTTTTTAACTTTCCTAAACAAAAGCAGGTGCAACAGATTTTTACATCAAAACAAATTTCACTTAAGACAGTTTCCAGTATGTTCACCAAATAAAAGGACACTCACTTTTCCCTCTTTATTTACTCATCTCAAAATAAAAAAATACATAGGTTACACACATCCAAATGTTATTTTATAATAATATAGTAATATCCAAAAAATATCAGGTGCAGTGGGGTAATTAAATATAACAAGGCACCAGTGATGTAATGTAACTAAGCACATTTACATAAGTACTGTACTTGATTATTTCAATTATCTACTTGTTGTACTGCCACTCATTACATGTTGAAGGCAAATATTACTAGTACTAGTATTAAAAGTACTTTTACTCCTCTACATTTATTTGATAACTTTAGTTACTTGTTACTTTGTGGATTACTGTTGCATCAGAAGCAAATTTTTTCATTTTTAAAATTATTGTTTTTTTTCGGTTATCGGATAAAGAAACACAGATTTTACTTATCAGAAAAAGTCTGAATATCAGGTCTAGTAAGCAACCCGATTGATACTTGATTGACATAGATGTATTTATCTGTTTGTGATACTTAAGTACTGATAAGGGCGGCACAGTGGTGCAATGGTTAGCACTGCCACCTTACAGCGAGAAGGTCTCTGGTTCGGGTCAGGGCCTTTCTTTGCGGTGTTTGCACGTTCTTCCTGTGTCTGCGTGGGTTCTCAGGGCGTTAGGCGTAAGAATGTGAGTGTGGATGGTTTTTTGTGTCCTGCAATGAACTGGTGACTTGTCCAGGGTTATCCCGCCTTCGACAGATGATGCTGGGATAGGCTCCAGCCCCCCACGCGACCCCTAACAGGATAAGTGGTAGAAAATGGATGGATGAAGTACAGATAATATCAGACACTTTGAGACTTTTTTTCAAGTAGTTTTCATTTAGGTGAGCTTTTCAGGTTCACACAGACTTGGACCCACAGAGCAGACCAGAGTCAGATGACGTCGTAAATAATCAGAGTTTTATACAAAACTGGTTTGATACACAGTATATCAATCCGAGAAGGCAACGGCACAAAATAACAAAGGTGGAGATTACTCGAAAAACAGGCGATGGTCGAACACAATTTTCAGGATCAGGCAAAGCTACAAAAATGCTAGATGAAAGGCAGAACATGAGGAAACAAACTGGGTCATTCACTTAATAACAAACACAAGAAGACTGACAAAGACACACTGGAAGAGAGGGGTTTAAATACACAGGAGGAGACACAACGAGACGCGGATCAAAATAATTAACAAATCACACAGGAGGGAATACAACCACAGTTATAAAAATAAGAGACAAACAGGAAACAGAAAATGAAAGCAAACTATCTAACAGCATGAGACCTGACAGAGTTTTATGTTCATGAAAGTAATATTGTTACACAATTGCTTTACTTTTACTCAAGTATGATTATTTGGTACTTTATAAAACCCTGCGAAGCACCTTTTCTTAGTTGCCAGCATATGTTGAGGCAAAATGCAATTAACTGAGCATTATTGAAGTTTTTCTACACAAACAGAGCATCTCTGGCCAGTGCCCTGTTGGTCATTTTCTCTTCTCATCTGTCTAAATAACATGAGATTATCCTGCAAATACCGACACTGTGTTTGGTAACACAGAAAAGTAATACCTACTTGGTATTTTCTATTTTGTGCTGAGGTTCCAAAGCTTCTATCCTCTCAGCTGGTTATCCAGGGCCATTAATTCCATAACTTTCCTTGTAATCACTTTAGTTTTTTCACTGTTCACACCAAAGAAAGATAGTGGAGGCTGCTGGCTTGTGGGCGGCTCTGAGGTTTGGCTAGTGTAATAATAGCTGTTCACATTGTTAGTGTCTGATTTTTGTGGTGGTACCCCACGGTTTACTTTAGCCTTAAATGTATTACATATTGCGTGCTTTGTGTCTTCCTCATCACAGTGAAGAACTTTCAACTAACCACAAGTTTATGTTAGCATGTAGCTGTGTGCATAGACATATTTACATAGACACTGCATTAGCTGTGCTGGCCCGTTGCTGCGATACTTAACGTATCTGCGATACTGGATGTGGCAGCTGTAGATTTTCCTAATAAGTGATTATTTGTGATTTTCCAAATCACTAGCTTTTACATTTAACTGATTTTGGTGAATCCTTTTTATATTCAATGATTAATATTATATACTATTAATGATTATTGAGCCAAAAATAATAACCTGCAATCAAAATAGGAAGACACTATAGCTGGTAGTGAGTTTGCTTTACTTTTAGCAGTGAAATGTTGGATATACTCCATGACAGAAAAATATAGACTGTTATTTTATTGTATTGTAATTGTATTGTAAAGTTTAATATTATAAATAGGCCCAATATATTATGTAAGCCAGTTGTTCACATTTTTTTTTGATGAATATCATATGAGGCCTCATATATAAGGGCTTGAGACATTTTGACCAATTAAACAAGTGAAGGAATTTCTGTTTCCTCTTAAAGACATGGGATGAGAAGTACAGGTATATTTAATAGTGAACACAACAGACTGATTAAAAATTCAAAATGATTTTATTATGCTTTAGAAAAATACAGGCATGTTGTGGCTATCCAGGGAAAAACAAGTATCTCTAAGTATTTCTCTCTCCAACGCTCACACACCTGGGGGGTAAATGTTTCAGGGTTTGTTACAACTGGACTTAACAAGTCTGGTGTAAATAGGACCTTAGATAACCAGTGCTGACAGCCTCTTGGAAAGAATGTGGACATTGTCTACACTGTAGAAAGTGAAGTTAATTAAAAGTGGGGATGCAGCAACAGGTTAAGAAGGTAATCCCTTAGAATTTGGTGTGTACAGCCCCAAGCAGCACATGACTGTTTGTGAATGGGGCATCTATTACAATACCACATCCAGTATGGCAGCGATGTTAAAGTATGAGCAGCTAGACAATGCAGCGCTACATTTATATGTCTATGGCTGTGTGTCTGTGCACGGCTGTGACTTAATTGCCTGCGCCACTGAGTATATGACATGTGCCACATGCTTACAATGGAGCATCTTCGAACCTGAAAGAAAGTATGTGAGACGAGAAATAAGTGTCCTGTCCAGGGCAAACACACTGATAATCGGCTGGTTCTGCTTCCTGGCTGGTCAATCTGAGTGCCTGTAGGTAATGGCCATCTTATATTGTTTTTTAGCCTTGTCACTTGCGTACAGAGAGTTCAAGATTTAAAAAAAACTTTATTGTCTAACACAAAGTAAAAGAAACTTACCTTTGATTCTTGGCTTAATCAACATTAAACATTTGCACCATATTAAACTCCAGTCTTAAAACATACAAAAAGTTCCATAAAACACAAGTGCAAAACACATAAATATCTAGCCTCATCTTAAGTGCTTATCAGAGTGGTAATAAAAGAGTTCTTTAAAAGTTTTCTTTTTGGCCAGCGGTACTCTGAAAGGGATGCCTGAAAGGAGCGACTGAAATGAGTGGTGAAGGGTGTGTGAAGGGTCCTTGATGAAGCAGACAGCTTTTGTTTTTACTGCCTGACTGTAAAGATCTGAGGGTTGGATTTCCGTAGTGCTGTTAATTGTAGCTGCATGTTTGATGATTCTGGTGAGTTTTTTCTTGCTTTTTCAAGTGAGAAAGTTGAACCAGGATACAATGTTAAATGTGAGGACTGATAGACTGAAATTGTCTTGTCTGATATTGAAGATTTTCATCCTCCTCAGGAGAAACATGTGCTGTTGCACCTTCTTATAGATGTAGTTTGCATATGATGTGAAGGACAGGTGCTAGTTGGTACCTTGACCTGTTATACCACCTACCCCTCTAACATAAGCGGCCCAGGGAGAGGATGTGGGGTGCCAAATGCTGGGCACCCCCCACATTACAGCTCCTTGGTTTTAGTGATGCGTAGTTCCCAGTAAACTGTTCTTGAACTAGAGGGCAATGGTGCTCACATACTGCCTGTAAGTGGACAGGTAACGCTCATTCACATATTTAAGGAGTGTCAGTCCGTTGCCATTGCAGGTTGTTTCATTTGTGTGTATCAAGACAAGGACAGAACCCCCAAGACCCAGCCCTTTGGGACCCCAGTATATGAAATGTTTTAGTCCATAAAACCAGTTTTTTAGATGTGGTGCAAAAATGTGTTAATATTCACTATATTAAAACCATATAAAAAATCTGTAAATAAAATCCTAGCATATGAGTTAGGAGAGTCAAGGTACTTTGCTATTGTGTCCAGGATTATTAGGCTGGCATCCTCAAATTTCGGCCTCTGGAGCGAGTCAAAGCTGTGGGCGAAGACAGTGTCATATCAGTCAGGGCTCGTAGGCTTTGGAATAGCGTGCCCAGTGAATTTGGGCTAGCACGATCAGTTTCATTGTTTAAATCACTTTTGAAAACTCATTTCTATAAACAGGCTTTTATGTGAATTATTACTACTGCTTTATTTTTACTGTTTCGTATATTATCTTTGTATTTTTTGTCTGCTTTTATTTTAAAATGTGCACCCAGTTGTATGTAAAACTTCTGTTCTTAATTGTATTTTGTGTTTGGTGCTCTGCTATTGATTTTGTGTTACTTTTATCACATTTAACAAACTTTCTAACCATAA
>KV751396.1:1129135-1144365 GCA_001698575.1 Mola mola
AGCTGAGCAGAGATCCAGACATTCCTCTCCCCGGCCACTTCCACCAATTCCTCCAGGGGGACACCAAGACGTTCCCAAGCCAGCCAAGAGATAAAATCTCTCCAGCGTGTCCTTTGTCTGCCCTGGGGTCTCCTCCCGGATGGGCATACCCAATACACCTCCCCCGGGAGATGTCCAGGAGGCATCCTGACCGGATGCCCGAACCACCTCAACTGGTTCCTCTCAACATGTAGGAGCAGCGGCTCTACTCTGAGCTCCTCCGGGATGTCCGAGCTCCTTGCCCTATGTCTAAGGCTGAGCCCAGCCACCCTGCGAAGGAAACTCATTTCGGCCGCTTGTATTCGCGATCTCATTCTTTTGGTCACGACCTGGAGCTCATGACCATAGGTGAAAGTTGGCACGTAGATTGACTGGTAAATTGAAAGCTTTGCCTTCTGGTTCAGCTCTCTCTTCACCACAACAGACCGCTTTAGCGTCCGCATCACTGCCGATGCTGCCCCAATCCGCCTCTCTATCTCCCACTCCATTTTCCCCTCACTCCTGTACAAGACCCCGAGATACTTGAACTCCTCCACTTGGGGAAGCGACTCTCCCCCGACCCTGAGTGAACAATCCACCCTTTTCCAGCTGAGAATCATGTCCTCAGATTTAGAGGTGCTGATCCTCATCCCCGCTGCTTCACACTCGGCTGCAAACCGTCCCAGTGCAAGCTGGAGGTCACTGTTCAATGAGGCCAACAGGACCACATCATCCGCAAATAGCAGAGACGGAATCCAGAGGCCACTTAACTGGACTCCCTCCTCCTCCTCTTCTGCGGTTATTTTAAGGAAATAAGACAAATCTGCGCATATCAAAATGCAATTATTATCATTAAAGCTTGGTGCATGTATATGTACGTCATGATCAGATTATTTGATTTAGCGTCCATATAAACAGCGGATTTGGAATTTCGAATCCCTCAAATTATTAATCTGAATAAGAAATTTTATACATGTTACCATAGCTAATGAAGGTATACTAAATAATAAGGATCTAGTCAACGAGTTAAAAAGGGAAATACATAGATAGGGCGGGGGGGGTGGCTGTTTAGCCTGTAGCTTCCCAAAGATAAAGGAGGTCATGGTTTGCCAAACCTCAAGGATTATTGCTATGCTGCTTAAATCAGACTTTTGATATGCTGGTGCAACGATGAGTATGTTTCAAAATGGAAGACTATTGAAATAGGCATGAATTGTATCAAGATTCAAAATTTACTAGCACACAAATGACTACTCGACAAAGTAGGAACACAAGTGGACAATATAGCCAAAACAACAGTACAAATATGGAATATCATAGTAGAAAAATACAAATTAGAAATAGAAATAAAGATCCTTAGCTGGGTACTTTTGGCTCAAGGTTTATACTGGAGTAAAAATGATAGAGGATTCAAACAATATTTGAAAAAGGCATTACAGCAATATGTACAATGATTGAAAAAAGGAAAATGCATAGGTTTGAAAAGTTAAGGAAGATATTTGGATTGGAAAAATATGAACAATATCGATACAGGGATTACTTTGAGAAAGAGATTAAAACTGATCCAATTAACCAAATTATTGAAGTTTTTCTGAGTGCCCATAAGAGGAAAAAATGCAAATTATAATAAAGTAATCTCAGTTTTAAGGTTTAATGCTAAATAGAAAGACCTCCTCTTTGTATATTAAACAAAAATGGGAAAGTGAATTGAAAGAACCTGGAGGGAAGAAATGGGTCAGATTTTGTATAACCCGTAAGATTAGGGGGAAACTATTATCTACCCAGTAACCCTATTGGAGATTATATGCTCGTACAGATGTGGACCACACACACATATTTTGGACTTGTCAAAAGATGAAAGGATATTGGGTTAAAATTTGGATGAGTTTAAAAAAAATAATAGGATATGAAATACCCAGACCTTGTAAGATACTTTACTTAGGAAATCTGACACGAGATACTATGAATATTTCATTAAAATATTATTATCTGCAAGTAAAAAAAAGCAATTACAAGATTATGGTACAAAACAGAATCTCCGGCTGAGGAGCAGTGGCTGTGCACTGTGGAGGATGTATATGTAACGGAAAAACTTACACACCGACTGAGAATACATGAGACACAGTTCAGTGAAAAATGTGAAAAGTGGACTAATTTTAAAATGCAAGAAGAGGACACCAACGGAGATAGTAAATAATGGAGATGAATATTTCTTTTGTGATTATATATCTTTAATGTACCGTGAAGCTGTAGCTGTGTGGAGAAATTGTTTATAAAAAATTAGTTTAAAAAATAAAAATCAAACGTTGCTAATTGTGACAAAGCTGTCAGTTCCTTCTTGTTAGCCAGTATAATTACTGCTCCCCCCCATCTTTTTTGTCTCATATAGGAGTTAGAGCCCCAAGCAGGACGCCAGCTGCTGTCACTGTGGGAGAAAAACTCTGGGAATCATCAAGTTCAGTAAGAGCTGCAGGAGATCCCCTCTCTATACTTCACTGACCAGATTTTTTTCTGCCTCAAACTACATGCATACATTGTTTATTAATGCATGATATATTTTTCTATCAGTTAGGGCTCTGATGTTTCATTTCTGTTTAGCCTTCAAAAGAATTATAAATCTGCACTACAAGTTAAGCATGATGGCAGTACAACAGAGGAGGAACAAAGTCATTTGAATACATTTCTAAGTGTGTCTTCTTTTTCTTTATTTCCTTTATTCCTTGAATTCACGATGGTACTCATATAAGACAGTTTAATATTGTGAATGTTAAACGGGAAGAATTACAATGAATGACACATTTGTTTGTGATTTGCTAAATTCAGAAGCAACAGTATTACACATTATTCAGTTTGATGGCACAGTGTCCAATGAGTTATGGTAACATTTACTCTACCTATAGCACAAAAACTTGCACTCAACTCAGAGTGAATTTCTTAGAATTCTTTAAAATGTTCAATTTGTTAAATAAAGTTTTATTTTCCAAAGTAATGCATTGTCAGATCAAGTTGCATGGTTGAGCCAAATAGTAACATGCATTGTTACCGTTTGATCCTGGAAATGTAAACCTTTCTAGCAATGCTGCTGTATGAAGAGAGGTGAAAATGAAGCTACATGATTGTGTTGCTGGGGGCGGGGGGACACTATTAAAGATTGATTTATTTTTGGAACCTTGTTAACAGTGTGATGTCATCATTGAAAATGCCAGAATTCTCATGAAATAAGAGATGTGATGATCACAGCAATAAACAGCTTTGTTCTTGGTGTTGCCTCTCGGTCTGGTCTACATAGACAAGTAGTCAGGGGGCACGATTAAGAGCTGAATGAAAATTAGTTAAAAAAAAAATTAATTCATTTTATTTGACAAGTATGATTCAAAATTTTAACTGTTGAAACTCAAATTAGCTGGAACCTTATTTAGTATAACTGTACATGGTTCTGGCTACAATTATATAGTATAGCCCCAAAAATCAGGGATGTTATGCACTTAGTAGCCCTGCCACTGCAGATCATCTGTGTTGAAACAATAGTGCAAAAGTTGCTGGAGGCTGGATCTTAATTTTTGCACACTAGTATATATCCATGAGATTTGGAGATGATTCCATGTGATTGGGATTTCAGCATATTCTGACGTCACGATCAACCACCCCGTGAAATTTTTTGTGGATTTTTTTGTGTAAGATTAGGTTGAAAACAAGTATATAGTATAATTTCTGACACGGCAGGGGAATTGGGGAGATAAAAGTTAAACTATCAAGCTAATCTAGTTTTGAATTTGATTGTGTAACAAGTCAAGAAAATTGAGCAGGAGCATGTTCACCATTGTGTTACATTATAGTAAGTGAAAGCGGAGTTGCTGTTGGATTCTTGCTTGATATATATGACTTAAGTTATATTTTGCACTTCATAATGTGCTATACACACACACAAAAAGTAAAGAAATCTCTCTTGAATGTGCCTTATGGAAAAGTTACCTTTAAAAAACAAAACAAAACAAGTAACCCTTAAGAAACTTACTTAAGTCAAAGTTAAAATAGGTGTTATAAATATACTTATGAAAAAGTATGAAAAATACCTTGTGTTAAATAAAGTTTATGTATTTGTGGTATCACTAGTCCCAAACAATAAATCGAAATTTGTATATTTGCCTTGGTTCGGCCAAAATTCAAGAACCAGATAGATACAGGGTGACAAGAATACTCTGGTCTGAAACATGACAAAGGTTGCATCTTTAAGAATTCAAAGTTTCAATCTGTTTTCAAAGGCACCCAGTTAGACATTCTGGATGCATCTTGTTTTGCCAGTTTGATATCACCATAATATGATTAGAATAAGTTCCAAATAACAAAATTCATTAGTATAGATTTTCAAAAGATTAACAAGGCCAGTCTAGTACCTGCACTTTTTTTTTGCCTCTTGTGGCTTTTCCTTTAGTCTTAACTTGAACTTGTGAATACAGCAAAAATCTGTATTTACTGACAGTAGTGTTTCAGAACATTTGGTACACACAGAAAAATATAAACCCAACACTTTCGTCTTTGCTCCCATTTTCCATGAACTGAAGAAAGGTAAGATGACCTTGTAACGATTGTGAGTTCAGAACCAAGTACGGCATGTATCAATACCAGTACAGTTCAGGGCTTTATTGTTACAGTCCAGACAAAACAAGGATCAGGTGAAGAGCATACACCAAGTGCTGAACTAGACAGGACCCAGCAATAGCAAGAGCAAGCAGTAGCAAAGTCCAGAGGCAGAAGGCTGGTCGGGTTACTGGGGCAGAGACATGGAGAACATTTCTGTAACAAGCAACGTCTAAGCCAAGAGATCAGTCGGTAAAAAGGCTGGAAAGCTTTGCATGCTGTGAAAGAAACTCTGGCAGGGTGTGAGTGTGGAGTAGCTGGTTAAAAGGAGGCTGAGTGATTGATTGCAGCTGGGAGCAACAGGTGAGTCCGATGAGCTTAATGAGGACAGGTAGTTAAGGAGGTATTTTGGGGGTGGTTGGGGAAAAACCAGGAGCGGAGTGTGACGGACCTATATGCAAACAACAGGCTTATGTCTAACAAATTTGTTAAAATCTGTATTAGTGAGCACATAATCTTTGCTTAAATGATCATTCAAAAATAGTTATTATTTATATGAAGTTATAGGATCTAATTTGTATTAGATTACCTCAGGACATCACCCTTAAATAAGGAAAGGGATAGGTAATTCAATAAATCAGTTGCATTAAATCTACTACACTATGAATTTTGAATTATTATTAATAATTAACTTAATAATTACAAAATTACCTTGTTAACAGGTAGGGAAGGTTTTGAGGCTCTTGACAGTGTAGGGGTCTGCAAATTCACTCCTGTGCAACATTACACACCACACGTTTATGCAAAAGTATTCATTCAGCACCAGACAAAAAGGAAACAATGCCTAATCTAGGATGCAAACTAGTATTTAAATGTATATACACGTATGTGTGGGTGTGTGGTGTGTGTGTTTACATGAGAGAAAATCAAAATGGTAACTGAGGCCAATGGACATGAGACAGAGGCAAAATGACCAACAGCTGTTTCAGGGTCAGACCACATGTTTCTTTGTTAGAGGGTGCTCAGACTATTTTCTGGATGAGACCCTTCGGTTAGGCCAACTATAGTGTATGTCTGAGAACATGGTGTTGTCAGAAAGAGGATGTTTAGTTGCATGGAAGACCCTGAGTCTGTGTGAAGCTAACTAACCTTAATCTAGAATTGTGTTTATTTCACCTATCAATAACAACACAGTACAGCAATGCAAAATATTAAGAATCATTCGCTGTTCTGTGTTTATCCACGCTATGTTATGCTAGGCCCAGGTCAATGTTACCAGAGAGAAAGGAAGGCTCCCTGTCCTGGTGTCAACTGGGGTTGACCATGCCGGAAGGGGTTGAAATTCATCTGGAGGTTAAATCTTTGCTGTGCATGTAGGATGGACCAAACTGGTCGCTCTATGTTCCTTACAGAGTTAACAGATCTGTACTAACTTTCAGTGACTCATGCATGCCTGTGCCTGCTAAGAGGAGATTTGTGTAGGCCAGAGGGGAAGTTGAGAGCTGAAATTCTGCAGCTCCACACCCATTGATGTCCACTATATTAAGGGTGGTCCCATACCAAGTAGTGTGGAGTCTAAGTGGTCTGTTAAACACTCAACAACAGTCTGCATCAGATGCAGGCTTATAATGGTCCTTACAGTAAGGGCACGTGCATCAGGAGGACAGTGGCAACAACATACAAATACAAGAGTTCTATCTTTTTACTGTCAAATATTTTAATTGAAATACATTTTTTCCCTCACACTAACTTTGAAGAGTCAAACAAACTAACAGAAAATCAAGTTGTCCCTCAGGCTGCTTGACTTGTAGCAAACACTCAAATGGGTGTACACAAAATAAACAAATTAAAAAACATTAAATTTACTAAGGTATAATACCTTAAGATAAGGTAGATAATCTGTAAGTTCACAGAGAGAGCAGACAAAAACACAGCCTAGAAATCTGCAGTATTTACCAAAAAAAAGGAATGCTGCAAAATCAGCATAGGTGTAATTGCCGACATTAATTAATTAATAAAATCATCTGTTACTTTGCATTACATGCAATAAAAAAATGCATAATTTAATTGTTTTGATTATATTGGACTGTTACTGTTACATCATATTCTGTTTTAACTTATTTTTGTTTTATAACCCTAATTACAATTTGAATAGTTTTCCTTTTTTATTATATTGCCGCGTTTTGCTTTTACATGTTGTCCCGATGCCTTTTCTGTATTTACGTAAAGCACTTTTCCTTCTGTAAATCTGCATGACTGAGGCGAAGCAACGCCACTGTCCATTACTATGGTGACTGCTACCTCCTTTTGATACTTACAATAATAGTAATAATGATAATCATCATCATCAACATAATACCTTTTTATTTAGCAGTTTTCAAAACATTGTTACAAAGTGCTTTACAAATAATAAAAGTTAAATTAGCTTAAACTAAAGATAGCAGAATAACATGGAACATTAATATCTTATCAAAATACTATCTTCCAGTCTTGGTACGGGAGGCAGACACACTCTCTGATTTTAAGAGTAGGCTTAAAACCTTCCTTTTTGATGGGGGAACACTCCATGATTCACTGAGCTTTCTTCTCTCCCCCCTCTGATTCAGACTCCTTCTCTGCTCCTGTAAATGTCCATATCCTTACACTAACTTTACTTCTTCCCCGGAGTCGTTGTGCTTTACCATCCTGCAGGTTTTTCTAGGTCGTGGTGGGAGGTGCTGCTGTGGTCCTGCCTGATGCCCCCTGGCCACATTAGGAAAGGAGATCCTGTGACTTGGATCCTAGGCTGGATGTCCAAGTGCAAATCGGGACCCACAGATCACAATGGCTTCTGGATCAATAGACTACACCTGCTTCTGGACCACTACACTTCACATATCCCTGGATCTACAGATTCTACATACTCTTGGACTCAGCAACACCCAGATCTTCCTACATGGAGTACAATGACTCCTGGACCAACAGAGCCCCCCTGCGTCTGGATCACTAGACTTTCCATACATCCGGACTCATAGAATCCACAGACTCTGGGACTCATGGATGTTTTATGCATTCTAAATGAACTGTTGTTATCATGTTTTTGTGTTCTGTACAAGTGACATTTATTGCACGTCTGTCCGTCCTAGGAAGAAGGATCCCTCCTCTGTGGCTCTTCCTGAGGTTTCTTATTTTCCCTGTTTAGGGTTTTTTAAGTTTTTCCTCACCCGGTTCGAGGGTCTAAGGACAGAGGATGTCACATCTGTACAGTTTGTCAAAGCCCAGTGAGATAATGTGTAAATTGTGATTTCGGGCTATACAAATAAAATTTGATTTGATTTGATTTGATTTAATATACAACAACAGTAGTGATACAAACAAAATAATAATAGGTTTTAAGGCAGGATTTAAAAGAGGAAAAAGATTTTTTTTTTTTTTTTAAAGTACTCTACAGTGGCACTTTCTATAGATGATTAACAAATGTCAAGGTCACTGAAAGGTCAAACATTTTTGAGACATACTCTATCTCCAGAATTGATTGACAGAGATGTCATATCATTTTGTAACCGAACTCAGGGTCCTTCACATAGCCAGAACCAATTGGCTCTGCGGTTCATGTGAAGTTGTACCAAGATGTAATCTCTTTGCCACCAAATAACCTTGACCTAAAAACCGAATGCCAAAAACACTTACTAATTCACCAGAAAGCTGAAATTTGTGCCCACAGAAAAAAATGAACTTGAAAGGCATAGACAACGTTGTTTTCTGACTGACATTTCTAAGCACCTCTAGGAACCTAACTGCGACAGTGCAGTGCATATCTCAGCGTGAGTTTTCCTACACTCAAAAAACCCTCTCACTATGTCTATGTAGTCCTCCAGTCCAGCCATTATTTTCAAAGCTATGAAGTTTTTGCAGCATTGTTTACTGCTTTTTCTGTGAGGAACATTTTTTTCTGGTTCTGGGTCACACCAATTGGGTCCAATGTAAAAACTAAAACAAATAATATTTGTGCTTGTTATCTGTTTGTTCCATTTTTGAGTTGAACACAAATTTGGAAATTGGAAGAGTGTAGAGAGTAGTAGTGGAAGAGAGTAGTTATCCATTTTTTTCATTTTGGTTTTGGAAATGATTGTTGAAAAAACTAGTGGATTTTTTGTTTTTATATCCTTGGTTTTATTTTGAAACAAAATTATACACAGATTTTGCCCAGAATCCTATTTCCCTTTGAAATGTTATATAATAATGCAGTGCTTTTGAGCTTGATTAATGTGTGTTGCTGGCAAAAAAACCACCCAGATGTTACGTGATAAACAAGACCTGGTAGCTAGCATTACACAGTACAAATATCCTACTACTTTTGGATGAAATGTACAGAACGGTAAACTTACACATGACTTGCATAATTAACTCTGAATTGCTTCAGAAAAAAAAAAAAAAAATTAATACCAGTTGGCCTGATGTGTGTTTTATATGTGGATTGTCCAAGGGAACTTTTTCTGTTGTGTTTGGGAATGTAATGAGATTTTAAAAATTTGGGAAGTAGTAAAATATGTGATGCAATTTTATCAATACCTTTACCTTTGGAGCAAAAACTTTTCTTATTAGGTTGTTATCAGAAAGTAAATGTACATTATTTGAGGTAATGCAAATGTGTTTAGATCTATGTTTGATACAGCAAAACAGATGGCAGTACTGTGATGAAAAATGTAAACAAACCAAGTATTAATAAATGAATGAATAAGTTGTCATCATCCTACAAAAAATTATATATTCTACTTGTATTTAGGGAAAACACTAGAACTATTTACAAAACCAGGGAGTCATTTTATTAAGTACCTTGAACATACAGACCTGGAAATTATATTTAACCAGCGAGTTGAACCTGGAGAGGTCTGTATGTTCCTTTGCTAAAAGCTGGATGGAAGCTTGACATACTTTATATTATAGTGACTGTATAGAGGGATTAAGTTGGACGTTGATGATTATATATTGTATCCACATGTGTGCATATATTTTTTGTGGTACTTTTGTTTCTTACTTTGATTATTGTTACAGTTGTGCAACAAGCTCTTTAAAAAAAATAAATCAACAATGAAAATGCTAAGTGTATTCTTAGTCTATCACATTTACATCTACTTGAGGGGGAAGCAGTTTGAACAGTTTGACATCGGTAATGATCCATCTGTAATGATCCTTCCGCAGGTTCACCTACGGAAACCTTGTTACGACTTTTACTTCCTCTACATGGCCGAGTTCGATCGTCCCAGACACTCCACTCCCCAACCACTTCCACAAACTCCTACGGGGGGGATATCAAGATGTAATCTCTCAAGCATATCCTGGGTCTGCTCCAGGGTGACCCCATGGATGGTTATGCCCAAAACATCTCCCCAGGGAGACATTCGAGAGGTATCCTAACCAGATGCCTGAACCACCTTGGTTCCTCTTGAAGTGGTTCTACTCTGAGCTCCTGCTGGATGTCCGAATTCCTTACCCTATATCTAAGATTGAGTTCAGCCACCTTGCGAAGGAAACTCATTTCGGCCGCTTATATTTGTTATCTCGTTCTTTTGACCACTACTCAAAGCTCATGACCATAGGTGAGGGTTAGAACATAGATAGACTGGTAAACTGAGAATTTCTGCTTCTGGCACAAGCTTCTCTTCACCTTAATGGACCGCGTTAGCGTCCACATTACTGCTGATGCCACCCAAATCTGTTTGGCAATCTCCCGCTCCATTTTTCCCTCACTCTTGAACAAGACCCTGAACAACACCCTGAACTGGAGGTCACAGTTTAACAAAGTCATCACCTGCTAGGCCTAGAAATTCTGTCCATAAGACTGATGAATAGTTCCAATGACACTAATGAACAGCACCAGTGACAACAGGCAGTGCTGACCAAGTCTAACCCTAACTGGGAGTGAATCTGACTTACTGCCAGCAAGCTCTGGCTCTGACAATAAGGAAATTAAATGGCTTGTTACAATGGGCCGTCTAAGCCATACTCCTGGAGCACCCTCCACAAGACATCTTGCGGGACACGGTCATAAGTCTTTTCCAGATTTACAAAACGTATGTAGAAATGTTGGGCAACATCCCATGCCCCTTGCAGTACCCTAGTGAGGGTATAGAGCTGGTCCAGTGTTCCATGGCCAGGATGAACACCGCATTGCTTTTCTTGTATCTGAGGTTTGACTAACAGCCGGACACTCCTCTCCAGCACCCTGGAGTAAGCCTTCCCAGGGAGGCTGAGGACTGTGATAGTTGGGAAACACTCTCTGTTCCTCCTTCTTAAAAAGGGGAACAACTACCCCAGTCTTCCACTCCGAAGGCACTGTCCGCCACAACAACCTTGGGGAACTTGTGGCTAATCTCATCCACCCCTGGGGCGCTGTTGCTGTGGGGTTGTTTAACAGCCTTGACCTCAGCGATGAAGCAGCCCACTTCTGAGTCCTCCAACTCTGCTTCGTCCATGTAATACTTGCTGGTGGGATTGCCTCTCTTATTGCCTCTGATATCATCCAGCTCCACTTGTTTGGCCCGAATGACATTGCTGTAGATTCTGGTGATGTGGATCAGTGAAGACGATGTCTCGCTCACTCTTCGCATACAGCTTGATGTCATCCATGTAGAGGAGTTGGCTGATGGTTGTTCCACTTCTGAACCGGTATCTGAAGCCACTCTTTGTGGCTCATGTCCAGCTCTTCATCCTTAGACTCTTTTTTGGATGTCTGCCATTGTGATTTTTACTGGGTCTTGTTCTGGGAGATGGCTGTGTTCCTCTTTCAAGTCTGCCAACCACTGAGCATTGGTTATGTGATGCTTCCTTCTTGCATATGCTCTTCCACTACTGTTTATTCTCACTCCTGGGTACCTCTGTTCTCATCTTATTACCCTCCCACTGAGAGTACACTTTGGATGGTTCAGTGGTGAACATCCTGCTTATTCTCCAGCCCTCCCCTTCTCTTGTGCACCTCTTTAGGCCAGGGCTGTAAGCCTCTATTTGCCAGTCTCCAGTTTTGCAGCTGACAGCTTGCCGTGCTTATTAGGTAGATATTTCTTTGGTCTTGGCATTAACAAGGGTTTTAGACAGAAAATTACAATATCACAATGCCAGGCTGGAGAGGTGAATGATAGCCTGGAAGCTAATTTTGAAACTAACTTTACAAGCCAAGAGGTATAGCTAGCATTAATGAAGGAGCTCTGATATCAATTATTCAAAGACATTTTCAAAGTTTTTATGTTTTACATGGTTTATATTTTTCATGTTTTTATTTATGTTATTATGAATTATCAAAGCCAATCAAATTTTATTTATGTTGCCCAAAATCACAAGGTTAGGAAAAACTTAAGAATCCCAGACTAGGGAAAAATAAGAAAAAACAGAGGAGGGATCCCTCCTCCTAGGATCAACAGATGTGCAATAGATGTCACATGTAACGAAAACAACAACATACAATTAATGAGAATGTATGAAATATCCAAGAGTCCAAGGGTATGTAAAATTTCTAAATCCAGAGGTATGTGAAGTCTATTG
Source organism: Mola mola (assembly GCA_001698575.1). Taxonomy (NCBI): domain Eukaryota; kingdom Metazoa; phylum Chordata; class Actinopteri; order Tetraodontiformes; family Molidae; genus Mola; species Mola mola. The sequence continues at coordinate 1,141,250 of KV751396.1, forward strand.
GTCCAGAAGTCATTGTGATCCATATATCCATGGACCACATATTATGTTTTTTTTACCTTGTCTGACAAAAATAATATTAGTGCCTACATAGTGGAATATTTTTTGATTATTTTGAAGAAACCATTGAATCTGTTTTTTATTTTGACGAATTTTATATATGCAGTATTTGATATTAAATATTAAAAACAGTTTATTAATAATGAGTTTTATCAAAGTTACAATAAGAGCTACTCAACTTAAAAATAGTTGACCTTTTAGAGGTACAACATCACTCTCCCCCCCAAAAAAACAAACAAACAAAAAAAAAAACGAACTGCAAGCAATGTTAATGTTTGGTCAGAATCATTTCCTCACCTGTACTCCTGTGTCTGCTCAATGGAACAGTTTTCTCCTTCATAGATATGGTGGAATGTCCATTGGTTCTTGATCTGTGGGAGAGGATTATCAAGATTCTTGTAAAACTACCAGGGATATACTTCCAATTGCTTCCAATGGACCTTTCCATGCATCCACAATCTGATGATTCTTAGCCATACCCAATGCCAAGGGGCTTAAGAGGGGTTTGCCCAAAACCCCAAAACAATCATTTGCCCTAGTACAAGTGACTATATCTAATTGTTGTTTCATAACCTCGATGAGAGCTGTTTTTTGTGTATGTGATCTTGCATGTTAAATGATTACTTTGCTTATATGATTTTGGGCTATTTGCATACATGTGTTAAGGCTGCGCTGTCCATGGTACAGAAACGGAGCAGAGACTAACAGACACAGAAAGACATGAACTTGCAACTTAGACTGCTTTCTTAGCGTGTGTGCTTTTCATTGTTGTGAAAAAACATTCAACTCTAATTCACATTCCCCCCCCATTCTGTCCATCCACAGAGGAGAAACTGAAGGGAAAGGACAGTCAACAGGGAGAAGATGCTGCTGTAAGCTCCAGCTGTTTCCATGTGCCTGTCATTGCCATTTTTAAATACAAACATTATTTAGCACTCACCGTGTTCTAACTTTTGGTACTTTGGTTAAATAAATCTATTCAATTTTGAAATAGTGTTGTCATGTTTTAATTGTATACTTTAAGTTTTTGGGCTATTGTATTGGTAAATTGATTAATTTTATTTTATTAGGAAAAAACAAAGTCACCTTGAAATTTTTAACTTTCCCCTCTCAGTCATTTTATCATGGTGCCAGGCCAGCTCTCAAGTGTCCCTTTTGGCTAAAACACATCAAATTTGGCTGGCAGGCCTGAATACTGCCAAGACAGTGTTACAGTGCTGGAAATTTCCTTATGATATTTCCAATACTAAATGGCTTCTGAGTTTTTGGACATTACTTAACTAGAACTACGATCAACGAAAATAAATGGTACAATCAAATATAATCTCAATGAGGTCTAATTAGATTTTTTTTTTTGAAAAGTAAAAGATCTACTGTATATCTATATCTATAATATATCTGTCTTGTCTGTGTTTCTACCTACAGTACATATGCATTGCAATGCTGTTAGTGGAAAGAGGATGTATTGTTAAAAACAAATTTGGAGAGTCATATTGTATGTTCCTAGCTTGTTTTGCAATACAAAAAAAGGAGTGATTCAAAAAGTAAAGGTGTAAAACAATGGTGTCAATTATCTTGTCTTTTTAATGTGTTCAGTTCAATTTAGGTTAAAAGGGGTTCACAAAAAATTGCATTTTGTTTTCATTGAAATTTTACATGATGTCCATTCATCCATCCCTCCATTTTGTACTGCTTATCCTATGTAGGGTAGCGGGGTGCCTATATCAGCATCATTTAATGTAACCAATTAACCTAATCCCCCTTTCAAGCTGGAGTACCTGGAGAGAACACACACGGACACAAGCAGAGCATGCAAACTCTACACAGAAAGGCCCTGACCCGGGAATTGCTACCATTTTACATAATGTCCTAACTTTTTAACATAGTACCCTATTTGCACAGCTTTATGTTGCAATTCTGCCTTGTGATTTTATGTTTTTAACAGTTTGGACTTTTTTTCTGCTTGATATTAATTCTTAGCATTATGAAATCACATTTATTGCAGTTACGATTATATATTTCCTCACCAAATAATTTTTGACATTTTAGTTTAAAAAACATTTTGTGCCATTAGACTCCAGAGAATGTTAGTCAACTGTAGAACTGTAAGTAGCAGAATAACACTTGTCCATTGATATTCAAATGTAACAAATTATTAATTTCAATTTTATGTTTCTGTGAATACTTGAGCATTTTGAATGAATTAATCAAGTTAGTTTTATTTTAGTTTATTCTGGTTGTTTTTAAACAAACAGACTTGCTAAATTCAAAAAGACAATCCTCACAGTAGGCTAGGGACACTATTTAAATACTCACTACAACTGTTCTAAAACTTCACCCCGATTGTCAGTTCTTGTTTTTGAAGTAAACACCTCTAAACTTCCTCTAAAATTATATCTTCTTTCTCTGAATTTAAACAACCTTCAGACACTCCGTGGTAACTGTCACTTTTTAACTTTGTACATATTTGTATTGTATTTAACTCTAATTCTTTTAATTGCTTGGATATGGATGAATATTGTATTTGTTAGTTAGTTAGTAAATTGACTTGGTTATAATCCGGATGGTTTTCAGGACCAATAAAGTCAGGTATTTTTTTTGTTTGTTTTCTGTTTCCTGTGTGTCTTCTATTTGTGCAACTGTGATCGTATTCCCCTGTTCCTGTCAAGTTTCCCTCCTGTATTATTGTTAATGGTCGACATCCGAGTCTCATTGTGTCCCATCCTTCTGTGTATATATACCTCACTCTACCAGTGTGTCTTTGTCAGATTGTCTGCATGCCTGTGAGTAGCATTTCCCGTGTTTTTTATTAAGTGAATGACCAAGTTTGTTTCTTCATTTTCAACCGTTTGTCAAGGATTTTTGTACCTTTGCCTGAGTACTGAATATTGTGTTTGACTATCGCCTGTTTATGGACTATTCTCTACCTTAGACATTTTGTGCTGTTGCCTTTTCGGACTGATATCCTGTGTACTGAACCATTTTTGTATTAAACTCTGATTTGCACAAACGTTTCTTGTCTCTGGTCTGCTCTGAGTGTGCAAGTCTTGTCTGTCGGA
>KV751396.1:1154430-1166319 GCA_001698575.1 Mola mola
CGTATGCCCAGCTCAAGTGAAACTTTCCGCAGGTCCCTTGCCCAAGGTGAGCCTGAGCGGAGTATGCATGGACCATTACCACTGTGTCTGCTTAAAGGGAAGAGGGCCCAGTCCAAGTCTCTGGACTACCTTAATCTAGACAAAATAAGTATTAAAGAGTCATCAGACACTGAGGTGTTACAGTACCAACTCCAGCATCTCACACTGCGGGGGGAGCATATGTTTAGCAGAAACAAGACATGATAACCTTGTTTTAGTGATTATGCTTTCACCCTATTGGGGATTTAGGTGCTATTTCCAGCTTGGTTTCTTTCTTCTCAGATTAGAAGTACGTCTGTAAAATATCTGATAATCTTGTTCTAACATTAACTGGTGAAGGGGTTACCTTGTACTGTACACATAACGTAAAGAAAATCTTTCATTTTCTCCTCGCATTGTAATAAGTTGGTGGGGTCAAAATGTGAATTATATCTAGCAATAACTGGTGAAAATATACAGTATATTGACTATGTTGTTTGTTTGTCCATGTATGGAGACACACTAATATAAGCATATAGCTGATAAAAAACACATACTGTATTAGCTTTAAAATGCACTATTGCTCTCAGTTCTGTAATCAATATACTCCTTATCAGTGAGCAGGTCTATTTTGTCCGAACTTAATCAGACAGTGGCACTGCTGCAGTTCACCCCAATTATGAAATTAGCAGTCATTTTTGTCTGTTAATGTCAATATTGTGTTTTTAACATTTATCATAAATAGCCATTGATAAACTATTTCAGAAATTGTTAATTAAAGGGACAGTAAAGGTAAAGTACATCTTAAAGGGACAGTTTAACTCAAAATCAGAAATATACATTTTTGTCGGACCTGTAGTGTGATTTATCCATAAAGAGTGTTTTGGAATGAGTTTCTCAGTGAAAATGTGTGTTGAGATATCTGTCTCTTCTCCGGTATAATGGAAGTACTAGATAGTTCTTCTCTTGTGGCACTCAAATTGCCAAAAAACAGTTTCCAGATATCTTGACCCATTTAGCTTGAGCCTTTATTGTGAATTGTCAACTCATGTGACATGAAATAATGTGATCTCATCAGTTGCACTGTTGGTCATCCTCTAAAGCTCTCTTGATATGTTAGCGTTCCATGATAAATTGTCAGCACCACAGCACCATGTAGGCACTAAACTTTGTGTATTTCATATATACACTACGAGAAAATGTGAAAACATCGGTACATCTCTTCAGTTTGTGCACAGGGACAAGCATATTTCTTTTGTCCCACAACTTTTGCATTTTCTCTTACGCTAAAGCAATAGAAAATTCCATTTATCTTATGAATGGGTAGAAGTGAGTCTGTTGAATTTCATATGATTACAACATTTATTTTTCATCTATAAAATGAAACATTCTGCACGAAATCAGCGTGTTACTCTGATCCCATTCACTTCGTTGTCAAATACTTGGGGGCTAAGGTCAGTGTTCATTTTTACCATGGCTTCTTTTGATGCTTGGGAGTCAACAGGGCAGCAGTGTTTCAATCCTATGCATACTGTAGGAACTTAATTTTCACATAAGTTTTGCTTTGTGAAAATTTAAATATACATTTGAAACAATATATGACTTGGTCTAAAATGCAATGCAAATTATATTTTGGTATATGTAAAATTTGATACATATACAAACACACATACAAAATCTGAGATTTCTGTCCAGAAGAGCACAGTCCTAGAGCAGCTAGTACTATGCAGAACACTCAGACTTCCAGGCCTTTGGTACGGGACCCTAGCTCGAAGGAGAGAAACAAAAGCTCACACAGAGAGCGACATTTACCAGAATACATTTAATGTTCAAAAACACATTTTTCCCATATTGTCAATTGCAGAAGCACCCTATCCATCTCTTATTTCTTTTAGCTCCTGTCTCTCTCTGCTGTGATTTGCCACGTGTCAGTTACATGTTAATAAAACAATCATGGTTAAGGTATGACATAAAACTGTGATGTGAACAAAAGCTTTAGCACTATTGGAGACAAAAGTGCAACTAGGAACAACTATTATGGAAATATCCATAATATTCACATTCCACATTGTTTTTGTTATTCTGGAATGATTTAATAACCCAACTGAAAAATTTGTGCCACTAACTGTTAATGAGATGCAACTTAATATTAGCCTAAAAGTGAATGGATACACATTTATGTTTTCTGTGCGTTTTTCCAACAAACTCAATTAAAACTTGTGAAGATATGGATTGAAAGTTATTATTACATCCAAATATTTTTTATAATTTCAGGCAAATGTTTGTGCATTCTATCGGTGAGGGTAAAAATGTAACTCTATTGTGCTGATCTTACTTTTGTTATTTTAGTTTTTTTTTGTTAAATAAATTGATAAGCATAGGTAATTTATTCTTGTTGCAGAACTGCCTCATGAGCACAGCTTTAATTTATTCATTTAAGATGCTGTGTTGGACACTTCTGGAAAGGCTACTGGTATTGATGACACGTATATCAACCTTAGGGAGCAGGCTTGAAATGGTGCTGTTTATAAAAACGTCTTGGCACTGATAAAATGTAATCATAGGTTCTGTTCTTTATCAGACATCCTCCATTATATATAAAACTATGGGAACGGATTATTGTGGAAGGGAATTTGTTTTGCTATTGCTGAACTATTTAATTTTTTAGATTATAGATATCCCATAAATGTTTTTAATGAAGCAGTGATTAATGTAGCTACGTAGAATGCAGGAGGTGGTTACAACAGCTAGAGCCAGCTCTGCTCCAGGACCCGGTGGAGTGCTCTACAAAGTGTACAAGTGCTGCCCAGAGCTCTGCAAAGCCCTCTGGATACCAAAGGAGAAGTCTACCAAGCTGGAGCAGTTCTGAACCATGTCATTTCTCATTGTGGAGGAGAAGATCTTTATCAGCATCCTAGCTAGGAGGTTGACAGACTACCTCCTCAAGAATGCCTACATTGACACCTTGGTACTCTTGGGTCATCACTAAGTTAATCAGGAAGCTCATGAGGTGAAGGGTGATCTTGTTGTGCTTTGGCTTGATCTTACCAATGCATACGGCTCAATTCCCCATGCCAAGTCTGGCATATGACAGCCTCCCATCAGAGCCTTTATGGACCTCAACATCACCACAACATTGGTGCCTGGAGATAGGTAGATCCTTCAGGGTCTTGAGAAAGTCATAGCCTGGGCAAGTATGAGTTTCAATTCCCCTAAATATAGGTCCATTGTGTTGAAGAGAAAAAAACTTTTGGACCGATTTTTCTTCTTTTTGGATGGCATCATAATCTCACCTATCACCAAGGAACCAGTCAAAAGCCTTGGTAAGGTCTTTGACTGCAGCCTCAGGCATATTACAGCTCTGGCTCAACAATGTAGACAAGTTTGGATTACCCAGTAAGTTCAAGGCATGGATCTACCATCATGGCATCCTTCTTTGAGTTCTATGACCTCTACTGGTATATGGGGTAACCATATAGACTGTGGTCAACCATGGCTACCTCTGCAGATGGTTAGGTTTGCCATGCAGCCTAAGATGGGCTGGGCTGGGCTTGGAGCCATACCACAACCCTGATTTGATAAAGCCACGGTCAAAAAGAGAGGAGGTACGGTCTGGTGAAGAGGAACGGATCAGCAGGGAGCGTGGACTAGGTGGTAGGGAGCACTAGAGTGAAGGATCTCCTGGACCAACATCTGGCAGGCAGAACCTCAGTGGATAAAGTTAATGGTTCAGGCCTTGTATGATGAAGAGTGACTCTTCAGCATGTCCCCTTTGTCCTGGAAGCATATCTTGAGCAGTTGCCTATCTGCACTACGGGAAGGCCACTACTGCTGGAGACATGACCAGGTGCTCAAGACGGTGGTAGAGGCCATCCAAGAACAGACAGGGTCATGGCCCAAGTTATACTACCCTCATTAGGGCTGGTTAGCTCCTGCAGGCACAGCCAAGACCAGCAGTAGGACTGCTCAGCTCTGCTGCAGACAGACTTGAACGTTGATTTAGAGGAGGCAACTGAAGTTCCCAGACTAAATTGCAACCTGAGGCCTGATATAGTACTTTCTTCAGCCATTTCAAAGCAAACGCTTCTCATTGACCAAATTGTTCCCTGGGAGGAACAGATTGAGGAAGCCAGTAAACATATGTAGGCCTAATACCAGGAGTTGGTGGAGCAGTGCCAGAAGAGAGCCTGGAGAGTTCACTGCGAGCCCATCAAAGTGGAGTGTAGAGGTTTTGCTGGTCGCTCTCTGAGCAGACTCTGCACCCTGCTTGGCATCACAGGGCTGGTTGACAGAAAGGCCAAATAGTCTTCTATGGATGCCGCTAAACGAGCTTCCAGATTGCTGTGGTTTAAGAGGTTCAACACGTCACCCAATTCTGCTGGGACACAAGCCAGGATCTGATCAGCATTGGCTTGGTCAACTGAGCGAGGGTGTATGATGTTGAAAGACCTGAAACACTCAATGACCTCAGGAACATCAATGAAGATTTGTTCCAGAGTATCCTTAAATTGCCTGGCTCCTGCATACATCACTGATTTGCTGTCCCCATATTCCACCTCCGGGTCCCTTAGATCATCGAATCAAACCCTTTTCTCTAACCCACACACTCACTTAAAATGAGAGGTGATCACGCGTTTATGGCTGTCGCACCGATTCTCTAGAATAGCCTTCCACTTTCTATCAAAACTGCAGAATCTGTGTCTTGTTTTGAACTTAATTTAAAAGTAATTCATCTCTCCCTTAAATTTGAATGATTGTGTCTGCCTTTTTGCTCTGTTTTGTCACTCTGTGATAGTTGGAACAAATGACTGCTTGGTCCAAGGATCAACTGTGACTGTCTATTTGAGTAACGTATGTGTGTGTTTTTATTTCTGATTGTTTATATTTTTGCTTGTATGTCTTTTCTAAATGTGAAGCACTTTGTAACTAAGTGTTAAAAAGTGCAAAATAAATAAACTTTATTATAGTGGATTTCTTCTGAAGCATCTTCTTTGTCCCCTGGACAAGTGTCCTTATGTCTGCTGTGGTGGACACTGGAACAATTTGCATGCTGGCAGTGGACCAGCCAAGCTCTCACTGCTGTGTTTTCACATTAGCGTTTGCTTAACACTGAAATGCATTTTCAAATGCATTATTTGTTGACTGCCACTTGGAAACATAAGGAAGGGATCTTATCACCAGAGTTGCTCCCGTGAGAGGGGAAAAGATGCTTACGCTTATGATACAGACTATCAAACTTAATATCTGTTGTTGGAAAACTGAATTAATTTGTCAGTATTTTAATATAATTTAGGGCTTTGGCCAGCAGAGGGCATAATTTACTCTTAGATCCGAATACCCCTACAATTTTTCTTTCTTTTTCTAACATAATATTTCACCATTTTCTTCCTTTATTGTGTGGATATTGAAAAAGTAACATTTACATAGCAGTTTTATGACTTGTATTTACTAGCAAAACTAATTTACAAAAGCCAAAATGCTTAGGAGGCCTGGCTCTGTCCAGTTTTCATTTTACTATTGGGCATGCAACATTAAGTTAATTTACTGATTTGAAGACAAACCAATCACTGAAAAGGCAGACTGGGTACCATTGGAATTGGTATCATGTAGGCATAATCTGGGCTCCATTTAAATTCTCAGTGGAATATGGGATATTAATAAGTACATAAATCTGAGACCTTACTGTCTGATTTCAGGTCAAATATTTAATTCACATAATATTTTGCAGGGTTATCTGGACATGAATAAAATGTTTTTTGAACGAAGCACCTGATCTGCAAATTATGGAAAAAGTAGTTTTTGAGGATTAAGTTATGATTTGGTTCTAATTCCTTTATTAAACCACAGTATAAATGCAGAGTCTGTGCAGCTGAACATGTGGTTCGACTTAATGGAGCAGAAAATATGGCTCATTTCAGCTAAAATGTCTCTTAAAGTGGCCCCATACTCTTATTGAGTGGTTTACAATGATGTTTGAGCACAAATTGTTACTAAGAGGCATGGCTGTGCTAACTAGTTACCCTGAGTTATAACGACATGATGCCAATTCCAACTGTACCCAGTCTGCCTTTTCAGGGATTCGCTTTTCTCCAAATCAGTAAATAAATGTAATGTTGCATGCCCAGTAATGCAAAAGAAAACTGGACAGAACCAGGTCTCCTGAGCATTTTGGCTTTTGTAAATTATTTTTTCAAATTCAAGCAAGTCATAAATATGCCATCCAAATTATTTTTCCATTTCATGAGGACTAAGAATAAACTATGCGTCCTGCTGACAACAGCCTTAATTAATTTAAAATAATGACAAGTTAGTGTGGATATCCAAAAACCAATTAATTATGATTGTCCAAAATCAAGCACTGAGCATATAAACACTGCTGTAAATTCTTTCCTAGACAATTTTGCACTACAATCATCCTAGTTGCACTATGTTTCTCTCTTGATCACCTTTTTTTAAACTAAGTCCATCATGTGCCTTTTTTTCTCTCACACACATATTTTTATGTATTTATTATATGTAGTTTAAGGGTTATATATTTTTTATATTTTTCTAATATCCATTTTTTAAATTCTGTCTACAATGTGGATCTGAAAGAAACACAATTTCAGTCCATTATATGTACTGAATATATAGCCAAACTAACAATAAAGATGATTTTAACTTTGACTTGGCTTTGAATACAGTACATCTGTTGGTGCTGTTTTATCTCCCAGCCGTGTAAGCTTTGCCCTGAGGAAAACAACTCGGTCAAGAGGAGTTTCAATGTGCATGACAGTTTGAAGAGCAGCCACTGAAGAAAAGGCTGGAAGCACATGTAAGACCGGCCCAAAAATGATGTAGAAGCACAGATTTCGGGAGGAAATTTCTGCCCATCCAGGAAAAAAACAGTGATTCAGCAAAGTTCCATATAAGCTAGGTCCAATTTTTGAGGATGTACTCCTGGAGGAAGATTGAGTAAAGGAGCAATGCTGAAGTATACACTAATCTCTCAAAGGATTTGCATAATTCTATGATCATTCTAAAGCATGTACTCATGGTGACATGGGCTCACAGACTGGCAATTGTCTCCCATACTGTAGATAATCAAAGGCAATTAGGCCATCAGAAAGATCATTGTTGGTAGAATGGTGGAACAAAAGATGGAAGATCTTCTGAAGGTAAACCTTCCTAATTTACCACCATTTATCAAGATGGATTATTTTGGACTAATCCTAGAGTTATGGGCACTATACTGCAGTTACTGATTCAAAGCAATCCCTTCATTTGACGGCGGATCACATCACTGCAGACTCATTCTCTGGGGTTCTCTACTACCTGCAGCTGTTCCTCCTTGCACTTCTGTCAGCACAATATGATGCATCCAGCTGGCTTCCTCCTCCTCTGACATTGAGCATTTGCTCCAATTGTGTTTTTCCATGAGTTTACAAATGTTCCTGTCAAATTCGTCAGAGTGCAGCTGTCATTTAATCTGAACAGACCCACTCCGTGCTGTGTGCCTGTAGCACTGTTGATGATTTAACCGTTTGTAAATTGAAAATATCAATATCATATTAGCCTAATTTTTTACATAAACAAAGGTTGTTGTACAGATGTCACAGTGTTGAAGACGTGGTGCAGCCCTCACTTGGAGACTGATCATACACTGCAAACCATTTTATTCACTGAGGGAGTTCTCCTCGTTTGTTCTGGTCAGAGATTACATCCCACCTCACCTATGTTTACCTGAGGCGTTACAACAACTGGCTGACCAGATAACAGACGTGGAAAAAAAACTCCCAGACTCTCTGCTCACCATTTTGGGGCTCACAGCGCCTGCATCCACCTGTCATTGGATCACCAGCCTCCTGACTGACAGGAGGCAGCAGGTGAGGTTGGGAAGTATCACATCCAGCACCCGGCATATCAGCACTGGTGCCCCCCCAGGGGTGTGTCCTCTCCCCACTGCTCCTCTCCATCTACACCAATGATTGCACCTCAGGGGACCCCTCAGTGAAACTCCTGAAGTATGCGGACGACACCACAGTCATCGGTCCGATCCAGGACAGTCATGAGTCTGCATACCTGACGGGAAGTAGAACAGCTGGCTTGCTGGTGTAGTCAGAACCACCTGGAGCTGAACCCGCTCAAAACTGTGGAGAAACCCCCTACACTATCCTCGTGCAGCATCTTAAACAACACAGTGTCTACTGTGGACACCTTCAGGTTTCTGGGATCCACAATTTCTCAGGACCTGAAATGGACTTCCCACGTACAGTAGATATTGTCCGAAAGAAGGCCCAGCAGAGGTTATGCTTATGACAGTTTAGGAAGTTTAACCTGCCTCAGGAGCTGCTGATCACCTTCTACATCGCCATCATCCAGTCTGTACTGTGCACACTGTCTGGTTTGGATCGGCCACCAAACAGAACAGGGACAGACTGCAACGGACAATCAGGTCATCAGAGAGGATCATTGCAGCTGACCTGCCCTCCATCCAGGAATTGTACCGATCCATGGGCAGGAAACGAGCAGGTAACATCTCTGGGGACCCCTCACAACCCGCACACAATCTGTTTAAACTCCTTCCCTCTGGCAGGTGATACAGAGCACTGTACGCCATGACCACGCGACATGGAGACAGTTTCTTCCCCCAGGCTGTCGCTCTGATGAACTCCTTCCAGTCACAGAATGTCAGGAAAATTCCCTTGCAGTAACTTTCTACCTCACATGCATTTTTGCATATCCCAGGAAAACTTGATGCAATAACTCTGTACCTCATATGCATATTTGCACATCTCTTCATTATATCTACTGTTGTAAATACATACTCCTTATAAACCACTGCGGCAAGCGTATTGCGTCACTTCCTGTTGTCGAGTCTAGTCGTCTTGATGTACCTTGCTAACAATCTGGGAGGGTTTTTAACTACATTAATTGTTTAACTGCTCTGTATTAAAATTGTAAACCCTTGTACTTAAGCACCCTTCAGCCCTCTCTTGTTTTAGTGAATTGTATCGCTAGTCTCACAACCATGACCTGGCGCACAACGATGGCTTCTCCCTCTCGCTCTCCTCTTCTCTCTTGCTCATTGTGTCATATGTTTAGTTATTCCTCTGCCTCTTTTAATTTTAATGGTACTTGTATTAAGTGTAGTTTATTTGCTGCGTTGGAGGCGAGGCTTAGTGATTTGGAGGCTACGATCCGCACCTTGCAAACCAAACCAGTAGCTTCGCGAACTGACCAGCCCCCATTAGCCAGTACGGGTCGACTGAGAGCAGCTCCCGAGCAGCCGGGAAACCAGGGAAGGTGGGTGACTGTTCGAAGGAAGCATAGTCCTAAGCAGAAACCCACGTTTCACCACCCACCCGTTCACATTTCCAACAGATTCTCCCCACTCAATGATGCACCCACTGAGAAACCAACTCTAGTAATTGCGAAACGTGACATTTTCCACACCAGCGGCCATAGTCAAATGTATTCCTGGGGCCAGAGCGGGCGACGTGGAGTCAAATTTAAAGCTGCTGGCAAAAAGTAAACGTAAATACAATAAGATTGTAATTCATGTTTAGCCGCATGTCGTCGTTCAACCGCTGGCTGTCGAGGTGGTGTCCAGCAAACGACGTGGGTTTCATTGATAATTGGCAAACTTTCTGGGGAAGACCTGGTCTAATGAGGAGAGACGGCATCCATCCTACTTGGGATGGAGCTGCTCTCATTTCTAGAAATATGGCCAGATTTATTAGTCAGCCAAATTGACAATTCAGAGTTGAGGCCAGGAAGCAGAGTTGCAGTCTTACACGCTTCTCTGCGCTTCCTTTAGAGTCATCCACCTACAACCCCATAGAGACTGTGTCTGTCCCCCGTCCACATAAATTCACTAAATTCACTAAATCAAATAAGAGTTCACATAGGAACTTAATAAAAATCAACACCACTAATGAGGCAGTTTGCAAAGTAAAGAGACTTAAATGTGGACTCTTGAATATCAGATCCCTATCATCTAAAGGTGTATTAATAAATGAGCTTATATCAGATAACAATATTGATTTATTCTGCCTTACTGAAACTTGGCTGTGCCAAGATGAATATGTAAGTCTTAATGAATCCACTCTTCCCAGTCACATTAACACACACATTCCCAGAGACGCTGGCAGAGGTGGTGGAGTTGCAGCCATTTTTAATTCTGCCCTATTAATAAACCCTAAGCCCAAACAAAAATTTAGTTCATTTGAAAATCTCATTCTTAGCATTTCCGATCCAACCATGAAAACTCCAATTATGTTTGTTATAGTGTATCGAGCACCTGGACCCTACACTGGATTTTTATCTGAATTTTCAGAGTTTCTCTCAGCTTTGGTCCTCAAAACAGATAAAGTCATTATTGTAGGTGACTTTAATATCCATGCAGATATTGAAAACGACAGCCTTGGTACGGCATTTCTCTCACTATTAGATTCATTCGGCTTCTGTCAGTGTGTACAAGAATCAACACACACTTTTAATCACACCCTTGATCTTGTTCTGATATATGGCATTGAAATTGACCACTTAAAAGTCTCTGTGCAAAATCTGCTTTTATCAGCTCATTATTTTCTAACATTTGAATTTCTGCTCATCAACTATAAACCATGAGTCACTAGTTTTTATAGCAGATGCATATCTGAAAGACACTGTTGAAAATTTTTTAAAGAAATTATTCCATCTGCAATAATTTCAGTGCCATATCCCAATATAACAGAGGAGTGATATCTTAATTTTATCCGCCCCCCCTGCTTGATCACCTTGCTAATTTCACCACCAGCTCTCTACGTGCTTCACTCGATTCTATTGTCCCAGTTAAAAAGAAAACCAAACCAGTAAAGAGACTAGCTCCGTGGTATAATCTTAATACTCGCAAGCTAAAACAGAAAACTCATAAACTTGAAAAGAAATGGCATTCCACTAAACTGGAAGAGTCACGCATGGCCTGGCAGGATAGCCTTAAAGTATACAGGAAGGCCCTTCGCCGAGCAAGAAAAGACTACTATTCAGCGTTGATAGAAGAAAACAAGAATAAGCCCAGGATCCTTTTCAGCACTGTAGCCAGGCTGACTGAGAGCCATCATTTTATTAAACCATGCATTCCTAGACCCCTTACCTGTAATGATTTTATGAACTTCTTCAATAATAAAATTATACTTATCAGAGAAAATATCCTACACATTACAGATTCCAGTTCAGCAACAGGAATTATAGAGGCCGTTATTAGTCCTGATATGTGTTTAGAAAGCTTCCATCCAATTGACCTTGACAACATCATGAACTAATGACAACATTATCTTCACCTAAATCGTCAACGTGTATACTAGACCCCATACCTACTAGGTTGCTCAAACAGGTTTTACCCCTAATTAGAAATCCACTACTAAACATTATCAATCTATCCCTTGTAACAGGTTATGTGCCCAGTCATTTAAAGTAGCTGTAATTAAACCGCTCCTAATAAAACCTACCCTGGACCCAGAAGTTCTAGCCAACTATAGACCAATATCCAACCTCCCCTTTCTTTCAAAGATACTAGAGAAAGCAGTAGCTAAACAACTATGTGGCTTTCTTCAGGATAATAGTCTATTTGAAAAAGTTTCAGTCAGGTTTTAGAAAGCATCACAGCACAGAAACGGCATTGGTAAAAGTTACAAATGACCTCTTCACTGCATTTGATGAGTGACTTATCTCTATACTAGTCTTATTAGTTCTTAGCGCAGCTTTTTGACACTATCGATCATCACATCTTACTACAGAGGATGGAACACCAAATTGGCATTAAAGGATCTGCTTTAAGATGGTTTAAGTCCTACTTATCTGATAGATATAATTTTGTTCATGTTAATGATGAATCATCAAGATATGACA
>KV751396.1:1171401-1196792 GCA_001698575.1 Mola mola
TATTTCCAGATTTTTTTAATTTCATTTGTATCTGTTAAATTCAAACCAACTAGGCAGGCTGTATGCAAACATTATTTAAAATAATTACTTAAAAAAGCAAATTATGAGAAAGCCACTTATTGTAGTTGGAAGTTATAGGGTAGGTGCTTAAGCCCCCCTGAAGTCTATTTCTGCATGCATTTGTGTTGTTAAAGATGTTCAATGCTTATACTGATGTAAGAATGTGTATTTCTGTACTGGGATGTTTTTTAAACATTCATGATTCTGAAAAACAATGCTTCTTCAAAAAGGCTGTGACGGTTTTGATTATTGTATATTATTATTTAATCATATTATAGGTAACTATTTTGAATTTGACCCAACATCTTATGCTCTTGCACCATATACCCCTGAAGGTATATCCCACCTAAAGACGAATATAGGATAAACTGATAAATATTTTGTAATATACTATGGCTATTCAACATTTTAGCACCCTCTATGTCATAATTATAATCATTTTCCTGTGGACAATTAATCAAAGATAATTGTGGTCAAATAAAATTAGTCAGGAAAAATGTACAATATGACATAAAATTATAAATACAGCGGGTAAAATAAGTATTGAACACGTCACCATTTTTTCTCTGTAAATATATTTTTAAAGGTGCTATTGACAGTTTCACCAGATGTTGGTACCAACCCAAGTAATCCACAGAAACCAAAACAAATAAGTTCAACGTGGTTACTTGGTAAGCTATGTGTAATACTGTGAAATGACAGGGAAAAAGTACTGAACACATGAAGAAAGCGGGGCTGCAAAAAGGCACAGAAAGCCAAGACACCAGCTGAAATCTAGCAGTAATTAGAAATCAATCCTGCCCCTTGTTACTGCAAATTAAAAGAATTATCAGAAGAGTTGTCCAAGAGTCAAGGATCACTTGTGGATTGCTTCAGAAAGACCTGGAATAAAAAAACCCAATAAGTAACGCAATCAACTGCCATGGCCTGTATCCACGCAGGACTCTATTGCTGAAGAAAAGGGATGTTGAAGCTCGCTTAACGTTTGCTGCTCAACATTGGACAAGCCTGTGAAATACTGGGAGAATATAGTCTGGTCAGATGAGACCAAACTAACTCTTTGTATGCCATACACACCATGTTTGGAGGACAAATGGCACTGCACATAACCCCAAAAACACCATACCAACAGTGAAGTTTGGAGGTGGGAACATCGTGGTGTGGAGCTGCTTTTCAGCTTACAGTACAGGCAAAATTCATAAAATTAAAGGAAGGGTGAATGGCAAAATATACCGAGACATTCTTGACGTAAATCTGCTGCCATCTATCAAGATGATGAGGATGAAACAAGGGTGGACATTTCAGTAAGAGAATGATCCCAAACACACAGCCAGAGAAACTCTCTATTGGTTTTCAGAGCAAAAAAACAAAGCTACTAGAATGGCCCAGCCAGTCACCTGACTTGAATCCAATCGAAAATCTATGGAAAGAACTAAAATCAGAGCTCATAGTAGAGGCCTACAGAACCTTCAAGATTTGAAGACTGTTTGCGTGGAAGAATGGGCCAAAATCACTCCTGAGCAATGCATGCGACTCGTTTCTCCATACAGGAGGCGTCCTGAAGCTGTCACTACCAATAAAGGCTTTTGTACGAAGTATTATTTAAATTTCAGTAAGTGTGTTCAATACTTTTTCCCTGTGTCATTTCAAATTACTACACATAACTTAATTTCTGAACTTATTTTAGAAATATATTTACTGAGAAAAATGGTGATGTGTTCAATACTTGACAGTTAATTCAGCTGAAGATGAAAGACTTATGTTTGAAAAGACCTACCCGTATCAGATAATCCCACTATAGTAAATAGCCTAGATTGTGCTAATAGACAGAGGAAAAATGAGCCCACACTCACTGCACTGTTGTAACTTGTTCATATCTGAATAACTCTAGGATCCAGGCCCAATGTGGGCCTAACAGCACCATCTAGTGGGCTACAAAGGTAGTGGTAAAGCTAAACGTTAGATTGTCATTATTATTGTCATTATTTTGTAAATATGTAAGTACAGCAACAATTTAAGAATAATGTTTCTCAATGTAAAACAGCATAGAATTTGATGATCTCATTGTCTAAAATACATATCATAGCTAAAAGAATCAGAGAATCTCAAGAAATCCTTCTGCACAAGCCACAAGACTGAAAACCATTATTGCATGCTAATGATCTTCAGGCCCTCAGTTTTTTTTACTATCTAAAGATACTCAAGAATTTACAAGTCTATCTGTAGCTAACAGGCTATATCTAGTTAGCAATATTGGGTTTCACAAAATCGTTTTTAAACTGATGCAGTGATGAGGTCGACAACCCAGCACCAGTAAACTCTCCTCTGTATGTATATTGTGTATGTGAAGAACTATGACCCTGACTATGGGAAATCTGGATTCATAAAGGCAAGCACTTATGCTGACCTGATAATGTTTTTGTCATTTATTTTGGAAAGTGGTTCTAAGAACAATTCAAAATGGATCTTTAAGTTATAAAATCGATGACATAGCTCATCTTCTTTTATCATGTTGCCATGGCACAGCATTGATTACCCGGTATCTCATTTTCTATTTTAAGTTTCCACAATTTTCTGTCACTTGTTTTTATATAAAATAAAATCAATTGCAAGATGGTAAAGAAATAAAGAGTATTTTGTCCTGTATATTATGTTAGCAATTGCAATCTGTATTTTTGCACTCTGATGATGAGGCAGTATCAGTTTCATTTGGACACCAGAGCTGTGACAAGATGGACATCTTGGTCCACTTTGAATAAATGGACAGGGAAAAAGAGCAATTCGATTTTTGATCATATTAAAGCAGTTTATGAATTGGCTTTCAGCACATAAAAAAAATCATAAAACATCACAAACTTAATAAAAGTGGCCAGAAGAAAATCACAGATGCTATCATGCAGTCTAAAGTATTTCTTACCCTTTTCATCCTTCACAACCTGGCAAGAACATGGGTCCATACACACATGAGCAGAGAGGCTGAATGAAAATATTTGTTTCATGTCAAGTGTTTTATTTCCGCATCGTGAGCTTTGTGCCACTCATTGAGGGATTTTATGAGCTATAAACAGAGAGTTCAATTGCTGCACATTTTCTAAATTCATTCAGTGATTAGAAAAGATGTAACAATTTCAACAATGTCTAATGGGTGTTTATGTTGTGCTTGTTACGCCACATTAACACAGAGTTTCTTGTGAGAAAAACCTCCCTGAATATAGTGTTGGGCCCCACAGCTAAGTGATCCTCTCAACCCCCAAATTTTTACTTTTTACAACTTGGATGCTAAATACATCACTGATGGAACCAAGAGCTGCTATTGATCACCAGACATCTGGGAATGGCACGGGCATACAAAGAGAGACTCTTTATCTCCTCTCCTCTCTCTGTCGTCCTGCTCTCCTCAGAGCAATTTGTGTGCAATTTGTCCAGCAGCAACAACTAGGCCTCCAGGCTAACCAGAGGGAGGTACTGGAGAGTTAAGCACAACTGCTGACTCTGGAAGGAGCAAAAGAGGGACTGGTTTCCTCCAGCACCAGGACTGAGCGCTAAGCAGACACTAAGTAGATTTATGCTGCCACATGCCAACATGGTTACCACATGTTAACAGGAGACATGCCATGAGCCTGAAAATGAGTGGCCTAATGAATGATAAATCGCGGATTACATCTGATCTCACATGAGAACTGAACAGACTCTAAACTGTGAATAATTTGATTGGGGATTCTTTGCTCATGATTAATGATTCAAAAACACTACTTTCTCTAAGTGTTTCTTCTACTTTGTCGAATAGAGAGGTTAGAAACTTTACGCAATTCAAAATAATGCAAATTTCCGGTCTTGTACTTGTCTTTATCTGCTTATTTGGGTCTGAGTTGTCGGGGTAGCAGTCTTAGCAGGCAAGTCTGCTCTACTCTGAGTAGAGCCACTCAAAGTAGGGTGGTTCCTCACCCTATCTCGTAGGTTGCACCAAGCCACCCTGCAGCGAAAAGCTTTTCTGGTAGTTATTATTCTGTTTTTCTGTATTTCCTATTAAGTTATTCTCACTCACTATGCGGTAACTATAGGTGACCACAACAGACTGGTATAGCAGTCACATCACTGCTGACACCGTTCCGATCTGTCTGTCAAATGTCCTGCTCCATTTTCCCTTCACTCATGAACAAGACCCCGAGATATTTTAACTTCTCCACTTCGACTCTGACATGGAACAGGCAATCCATCTGTTTCTGGCTGAGAACCATTGCTAATGCTCATCCATGCTGCTTCACCCTCATCTGGAAACTATCGTAGTGCAGGCTGCAGGTCACTGTTTGATGAAGCCAATAGGATTATTTCATCCGTGAGAAGCAGAGATGGGATCCTGAGGCCACCGAACCTGGCACCCTCTGCCACTTGTCTACACCTAAAAATATTGTCCATGAAAATTATTAACACAACTGGTAACAATGGGCAACCTGGCCCACCCACCTTATGCCCCCCTGGCCCACACATGCATTCCAACCTTAGCTTGATTTACTGCTGTAAATGCAAACAAAGCTCTGGTTCAAATGGCCTGTAACAACGGGCCATCTACAGCATATTTCTAGAGTGCCCCCTACAGGACAACCCGAGGACCACAGTCATAAGTCTTCTCCCAATCCACAAGACTGTGCAGTCGTATGCCACAATTTTGGCACCCCTTTACAGAAAGCATACTTTAATGATATTTGATATCTGTAGGATATGGAAAAAAAGGACACTAAAAATACTGAAAATAAAAAATATAAACGCAGTTGTGGAATGTGCAAAAGTCTGGGGACCCTAAGTGTTCCCAGGTCTCAGATTCTTTAAGAGGTTTTAACAAGCTTAGATCAGCTTAAATCAGCTTGTTAGGCATGTCAACAGTTGTTATTAGGAAGTGGCAGCTGGTGCCAATTTCAAAGGACCATGGGTCCTTTAAGTAGCAGTGTAAGACACTAAAAATGAAAGTTTTTGAAGCCCACCTTGCAGGAGAAAGCTACAAGAGGATAACAAAGCATTTTCATCTTGTAATTGTGACGTGGCAGTTGTAGGGAACTGTTGAGGTCAAGATGCAATCTGGAAGACCAAGAAAACTCTGGGAGAGAAGTGCTCATAAGCTGGTCAGAATGGCAAATAAAAACCCCCATTTGACAGCTAAAAACTTGCAGGATAATTTAGCAAAGGAGACGTCTTTGCTAAAGAGCACCTAATGGAAGCGTCTGTTGGAGAAAAACTTACTGCGTCCTCATCATAAAATCCAATGTGAAAAGTATTCAATGGAACATCTACAGAAGCCTGATGTGTTTTGGAAACAAGTGCTGTGGAATGATGGAGTTAAAATAGAAATCTTTGGCCATGATCAGCAAATGTATGTTCGAAGAAAAAAAGGAGCAGCATTTCATGAAAAGAACACTTGGCCAACTATTAAGCATGGGGGTGGATCTATCATGCTTTGGGGTTGTGTTGCAGCCAGTGGCACAGGTAGAGCAAAAAATGCACCAAATCCACTAAATACCAACAAATTCTGGAAGCAATCATCACACCATCTGTGAAAAAGCTGAAACTTAAAAGAGGATGGCTTCTCATACATCTGGATTTATAGATTCATGAACCCAAACATTCTTACTAATCTGTATTGCAATGTTGTTTTCTGTGCAAGTGACATCTATTGCACATCTGTCCTTCCTAGAAAGAAGGATCCCTCCTCTATGGTTCTTCCTGAGGTTTCTTATTTTTCCCTGGGTAGGGTTTTTTTTTTTAACGTTTTTTTTTCTCACCCTTTTCGAGGATCTAAAGGCAGTGGGTGTCACATTTGTACAGTTTGTGAAAGCCAAGTGAAGCAATTTGTGATTTTGGGCTACACAAATAAAATTTGATTTAATTTGTTTTGAAATTGCATTCTACAACAGGATAATGATCAGAAACATCAAAATCCAGCATGGACTACCTCAAGAGACACAAGCTGAAGGTTTTGGAACGCCCCCCACAGTCCCCAGATTTAAACATCACTGGAAATCTATGGGTAGATCTTAAAAGAGCTGTGCTTGCAAGACGGCCCAAGAATATTGCAGAATTAAAGGTCTTTTGCAAGGAAGAATGGGGGACAATATAAGAATTGAAAGACAGTGATATCTGCCAAGGGGGCGTCTTACTAAGAACTGAGTGTGTAGGCTTCCAGACTTTTGCACATGCCACAACTGTTTTTTATATTTTTTAGTTTTGCTTCAATTTATGGAAAAAAGTAACTATGCATTAATGTTTACTGGTTATATTGTCCCTTTTTCCATTCCCGTGTTCGCATCATTTCAACTCAATTAAAAAATCATTAAAATATGTTATTTGTCAAGGGATGGTCAAAATGTGGCATAAAGCATTAGACTGGTTGGGCAAATTCCCATGCCCCTTCCAGTACCCTTGCGAGGATATACAGCTGGTCTGTCGTTTCACAGCCAGGATGAAAGCCATCTCATTCCTCTTGAATCCAAGGTTTGACTAACAGCTGGACACTCCTCTACAGCACCCTGGAGTAGATCGTCCTAGAAACCTCAACAACAGTGAAGGGGGAGCCTACCTCTGAGTCCTCCAGCTCTACACGTTTCCTTTGTTGTAAATGATATAAAAAAAAACAAAAAAAACCCAACAAGTTTGGTCTTAAAGAAATTTTCAGGCAGAAACTGAGACACTATGTTGCCTCCTGCTTCGGACAAAACTACAAATTAAAATTTATACTTCTAAGACAAGTGCATTCAAAACAAAAGAATGCTGCACATTTTTTGTGAAAATCAATTATATTTTATGTCAAATAGAAATAACAAACTTTTAAAATTTAATTTTTAAAAGTAATCTCCCCCCAAAAAACAAAGAAACAAAAGAAAACTAATGCTGTGCTGACCAACAGGTGGTTGTACTCTGAAGTGTGTCTGTTTCTCACACTCGGGGAGTAACATGTTATGCTTGATCATATGCTTTAAGGGCACAATGAGAGACACAGTTGGATTTCTTTTCAACAAAGCACGATGGTGCGACCGTTTTGAGGGGCTTAAGAAGCCACACCATGTCCTCCACATCACTAATGTCTGAGCCAACCTAAGTAACAATGTCCCAGACCTTTCATCTGACATTGTTGCTGTCATAGTGGTTTGCTGTTCCACATTGCGTTTGATCTTATCCAGATGTCTGTTCCAGTGCGTGGCAACATTAGTGATTAACGGTGCTGGAAGCTCCAGTATTTTCTGTTTTGCAATGAGTACAGTAAATTAATAGGGCTGTCATGTTTGCAACTGTTTACCAACTGATTGTGCTGCTATGTAAACTGAGGCCACAGTATATATCGTCATTACCCTTTGCTATTTAAAATGTGTAAAGATGAATTTAAAATCCCTCTCAAATGCATGGGTGACAATAATTTATTGAATTTATTTGAATGAGAA
The DNA here is from genome assembly GCA_001698575.1 of Mola mola. Lineage (NCBI taxonomy): Eukaryota > Metazoa > Chordata > Actinopteri > Tetraodontiformes > Molidae > Mola > Mola mola. The sequence continues at coordinate 1,178,889 of KV751396.1, forward strand.
TAATGACACTCCTAGTAGGTATAGTTTTCTCCTGTCCCCTACCAAATCTGACGAGTGAAGAAATATTAAGCCACATGTCGCTGCTGGCTGTCAAATTGGCATGCAACAAATGATGTGGGTTCTTTGAACATGCATCCTACTTTGAACGGAGCTGCTCTCATTTCTAGAAATATGGTTAGATTTAATAGTCAGCCAAACTAAATCACTTGACGTCGAAAAGGCGTTCGACAGGGTGGAGTGGCCCTACCTGTTTTTCACATGGAAACAATTCGGATTTAGCACCCACTTCACTTCTTGAATCAAATAACTGTATATACCTCCCCCCACGCCTCAATATGTACAAACACACAGCGTTCTGATCCATTCCCTCTCTACACGTCAGGGATGCCCATTCTCTCATCTGCTATTTGAACTCGCAATAAGAACTGCTCTCAATCGCCCTAAAAGCTGAAGCCAGAATTAAAGGTCTCATGAGGAGGGGACTCGAACACCGTGTTTCGTTGTATGCGTACGACCTCCTCCTTTACATTAGGGACCCCTCAACAAATATCCCTCCCACCCTTTCACTGCTAAATTCTTTTGGCGTATTCTCCAGATATAAATTGTACATTTCAATTGCAGGATACAAACAATAAAAATGAACGTGTTGCTCAGGTATTTGTACCTGTTTCAATGCCTGCATATTTTCCTCCCTAGACCCTTCTTCACTTATGTAGAAAATGTCATTTCTTCCTTTATTTGGGCTGGTAAGCGAGCGAGAACAAGCAAAACCCTGCTTCAGAGAAACTGATCGGTAGGGGGACTTGGATTACCCAATTTGCTTGGCTATTACTGGGCTGCTAACGCACAAAAAATATTACTGTGGTTCACGTCACCTCAGCTAATCTGGCGTCAGATGGAAGCAGACTCCTGCTCAACCTCAATTCGAGCTCTTTTATGTGTCACCCTGCCTTGTTCTCTCCCAAATTTCACCTCAAATGTTATAGTGATTAATACAATGAAGATATGGACACAAATGAAACATAATTTCGGATGGATTGCTCTCCCTCAAATATCGCCGATATGTAACAACCATTTATTTGCGCCCGCAAAAACCGATGCGCGTTTCACTACGCTACTGAATAAGGGCCTGCCAGGTCTCTGGGATCTTTACATAGACGGACAGTTTGCGAATTTCAACCAATTACGCTCTGCGTTTGATTTACAAAGCTCAGATTTCTTCCGATTTTATACAACCTTCTGACACATATTAATGCATTAGCGATGAACAGAGTAAACAAGACTAGAACCGATTGGGAAAATGAATTACAAACAGTCGTTCCCAATGATTTCTGGAATAAAGCTTTAGCCACCGTAAATTCCTCATCAAGCTGCGCCAGACTTTCGCTTATCTAATTTAAATTACTTTTCAGGCTCCACTATAGCAAAGACAAACTCCTAAAGATTTACCCAGACAGCACTAACCAGCATGCAGCGACAGGTGTTCTCAGAACCCATGCAATCTATCACACATGTTCTGGTCGTGCTCTAAACTATCCAGCGTCTGGCAATCTTTCTTTAAGTCCATTTCCGACATACTGGGACTAAAAATTGATCCGACCCCATGTATAGCTATCTTTAGTGTAGTTCTGGAAACACTTCGTACCACAGCCATTCAAAATCATGTCATAGCGTTCGCCTCTTTAATTGCCTGCAGAAAGATCCTCATTTTGTGGAAATCACCCCAGCCGCCTTCCACCAAAGCCTGGTTGCATGATATTCCATTCTTGCTCAAATTGGAGAAAAATAAATTGAGACTTAGAGGCTGCCGCAGAAAGTTTTATTTACATTGGAGGCTGCTAATTGATTACGCTAAGCAGCTTCCTTCAAATACGATATCCTAATGGCGGTCTGCCCCTCAGACAAGCCCCTGACATCTGCATTTCTGTTGCAGCTGGAGGAGATGTAATGATGTATGAGGTTCGTCGGCATAGACCCCCCAACCTGGAGGTTTGGTCCGTATTAATAACACTACTGGGACGTGGGTAGCAAATGATATTTACTTGTCTATTTATTTTTTCGTTTTAACATAATTAGAAATCTTCTTTTCACACACATTGTTACTCTTCTTCTCTCACACCTCTCTTACTTATGTAACATCTAGACAAGCACTGTAACACTCTTATTCTGTTATTTCTGAGATCTATTCCTGGTATGTCTAAATCTTCCTGAACCAACAGCACTAAATATTCTGTACAGAGAGGAGAGGGTGGTGGGAAATATCGAAGTGATCCTGTGAAATATGAGGTCTGAGAGGTGGGTTAGAAGGTCGGGGAGGGAGGTTTTTTTTTTCTGTTTTTTGTATTTTCTTTTTTTTATTGCTGTTAAAAGAAAAAGAACTATGTCCATATTATTGTTTAAGTACACCTGTCTGAATTCAATAAATAAAATTATTAAAAAACAAACAAATATAGGGACTGTGTCTGTCCCCTGTCCACATAAATCAGTAAATCAATAAAAAATGAGGTTTACATGGGAACTTAAAAATAAAAATAAAAATTAACTCCACTATTGAAATGGGATCACAAAATTAAGAGAATGAAACATGGAATCTTGAACTTCAGATCACTATATTTTAAAGGTGTACTAATAAATGATTTTAGATCAGATTATTATACTGATTTATTCTGTAAGCCTTAATGAATCCACTCCTCCCATTTATATTAATATTCATATTCCCAGACACACAGGCAGAGGAGGTGGAGTTGCAGCCATTTTCAATTTTGGCCCAATAGTAAACCCTAAGCCTAAACTTAATTAAAAACTCATCAAAAAATATGACTCTTAGCATTTCTGATCCAACCTTAAAAACTCAGCAAATTGTTTTTATATTAGCGTAGAGCTTTGATGATAATCTTATTTGTTTTTGAGACTAAATCTGATATAAACTTTGAAAATTATCATCGTGATGACTATCCATGTGGACATTGAAAACAATATTCTTGGTACTGCGTTTTTGTCACTATTAGACTGAAATCAAATCAAAATCAAATCAAATTTTATTTGTATAGCCCAAAATCACAATTTACACATTATCTCACTGGGCTTTGACAAACTGTACTGATGTGACCTCCTCTGCCCTTAGACCCTTGAACTGGGTGAGGAAAAACTTAAAAAACCCTAAACAGGGAAAATAAGAAACTTCAGGAAGAACCACAGAGGAAGGATCCTTCTTCTTAGGACGGACAGACATGCAATAGATGTCACTTGTACAGAACATAACAACATGATAATAACAGTTTACTTAGAATGTATAAAACATCCATGAGTCCCAGAGTCTGTGGATTCTATAAATCCGGATGTATGGAAAGTCTAGTGATGCAGACGCAGGTGTACTCTGTTGGTCCAGGAGTCATTTTAGTCCATGTAGCAAGATCTGAGTGTTGCTGATGTAGTCCCTGAGTCCATTAGTATGTGGAATCTGTAAATCCAGGGATATGTGAAGTGTATTGATCCAGATGCAATATTAAAAGCATTGAACCATCAACATGTTCAGTTTCACAAAGTTTTAGCTCAATCTGCTGAAGAACCTAGGAGGAATACATCAAAGTGTAAATTTGAACTCAATATGAGTATGAGACGACAGAAGAATACAGTGGAATGCCCACAGAACTAGTGCATAGGAAGGAGTGTTTGTGGTATGTTTCATGGCATTTGAACAAGGTATTTTGGAGAAATAGGTATGAAATAATTTTTCATATGTTGATAAATACAGAGTGAAAGAGTTCTAAATAGACTATAGGTTGCATCTATGAAACATGTGTCATTGTCAACAGGATGCACACAGAAAATTTCTGCTCCCTAAGACATACTGTACCTGTGATTTTATATGATTTTTTATAATTGTGCAAATTTAAAAAGACCGCAACGACATGTTAGGCTAACAATGCAAGAGTGGCACTCGTCTATTGGATAGATGAGATGAGCTGATATGAACAGCTAATCATGTAGTGAGAGCCCGCCGAAGCAGAGGTGATATGAGTGATGTGAGAGAGAAGGGTGACTACTGGAAGTTAACACAATTTAATATGGTGGGCATGCAGATAGTCCTCCTGGCTGAACTTATGCTAGAGCTCCATTTAAAGTGTACTTTAAGGAAGACAAGACATTCATGGACCAGGAGTGACAATGTGGGATTAATGGAATGCTAGTACGCCAGCAACCCCGGTCAGAGGGGATAGATGCAATGGACGTGGGACCTATATATGCTTTGAAACCCAACATCTAAATGGCCAAAGAAACAACTTGTGACCCAGTGTTCCAATGCTCATCATCCAAGAAAGAGTTTCAAGGCTGAAGGGCTGGACAGCACCAGGCCCTGACATGATCAACAGCTACTGGCTAAGGAAGCTAACTGCACTCCATAAATGCCTGGCAGCTCAGATGAACCAGCTGCTAAAAGATGGGACCGGCCCAGAATGGTTGACCTAAGGTTGGACGGTCCTGATCATGAAGAAATCGCAGAAGGGGGTACCAGCGAATAACCTGCCTCTGCACAATGTGGAAGCTCCCGTCCTGCATGTGGCTCAATACATAAGCAGGGCCCAGAAAGGAGGCGGCAGTGACAGCAGAGGAGCCAAACAGGTTGGCAGGGCAGTCGCTAGAGACTCTAAGACCCCGGAAGACCAACCTGTGCACTGCCTGGATTGACTAAAAGAAAGCCTATGACTCCATGGCAAACACAAGGATACTGGAGTGCTTGGAGCTGTACAAGATCGACAGGACACTAAGAGTTAGCATCAGGTGCGGATGACATCAAAGAGAGGCAAGATGATAACAACTGAAGGGGTTGAACTAGCCAATGTTCAGAACAGCTACAAATACCTTGGGATCCCGCAGACAAATGGAAATCATGAAGAGGCTGCAAGAAAGTCAGCCACAGCCAAAAACCTATGTAAAGTACGACAAGTCAGCTGAATGGTCAGAAAGAGATCTGAGCCATCAACACCTATGCCCTGCCTGTGATCAGATACCCTGCTAGTATAATAACCTGGCCAAAGGAAAAGATAGAGGCCACAGATTTCAAGAAAAGGCAACTCCTCACCATACATGGAGACTGTACAGTAAGTGGAAAGAGGGAGGCAGAGGACTGGTGAGCATCAGAGCCACTATCCAAGATGAAACAGAAAAATCCAGGAATACATAAAGAACATGGCCCCTAAATGATGACCTGTTAAGTGAATGCCTCAAACAGTATAGGCACATAACAGCAGGATGGAAGATGCTGGCAGATCCAGTCCGATATGATGGTGGTGGCTAATCAACGACATAGCGTGGTCGTCGACAAACAAGAAAAGAAGGTGATAGATGTCGCAATTCCAATTGATAGCAGCATCAGGTAGAAAGAACATGAGGAGCTTGAGAAATACCAAGGGCTGAAAAAAGAGTTTGAAAGGATGTGTGGGCGAAAGACATCAGTGGTACCTGTGGTGATAGGAACACTCGGGGCTATAACCCCCAAGCCCAGGAACAACATCTGAGATTTTTGTCCAAAAGAGCACAATCCTAGGACCAGCTACGATACTGCGCAGGACCCTCAGGCTCTCAAGCCTCTGGTAGAGGACCCAAGCTTGAAGGAGACACAAGACTGCCCACAGAGGGCGAGTGGGGAATTTTTTATATATATATATATCCTATCCTATCATATATATATACATAGGATTGATTCATTGATTTCTCCTCACCATCCATGGAGGGTTTCACCCCAAGTCTAGCACACGGAGGCTGTACAATAAGCGAAAAGAAGAAGGCTGAGGACTAGTGAGCTTCAGAGCCAAGATGAAACAGCAAAGATCCAGGAATACATCAGGAAGATTACCCCGATTGAAGATCTGCTAAGTGAATGCCTTAGACAGCAGAAATCCAGTGAGGAGGAGGAAGAGGAAGAGAGACCATCATGGAGGAACAAGCCCCTGCATGGGCTGTACCATGGACAGATAGAGGAAGTGGAGGTAGCAATAAATCCCAGGAACAACATCTGAGATCTCTGTCCCGAAGAGCACAATCCTAAGAACAGCTAAGATAAATCGCAGGACCATCAGCTCCCAGGCCTCCTGAGTTTGAACAAGACACAAGACCGCCTGCAGAGGGCAAGTCGGGAATTTTAAAAATGTATATATGTCTATATATATATATCATTATGAGATGTTCTGATACCATTTTTCCAGTCCTGATACTGGTTCTGATACCTGGGCTTTGAATATCAGCTGATACAGAGTACTGATCCGATACCAATGTGTTTTATATATATATGTCATCACTAAAGCATGTTTTCATGTTAGAGCCTGGATTGTGTTTGCTCTGATGTGCTTCTCCTGCCAGCAGACTTGTTTTGTTTACCAGGGAAGCTGACTAGCCGCTCTACTCTAGACGTTTAGCTTTGAACCTTTCCCAAAAAAAAGTGTGTTGCTGTTGTGCTTGAGCAGGTGGATTTTTTCTGAATAGCTGACCGCACTGGTTTCTGGTGGGCTGACACATGTTTAAAACTGCTCTGTTTGTTTTTGTTATTGTGCCGGTTGAACAAAGATTAATTTCACATTTGTTTTTCATTAATTTTAAGTTATGTCTCAGTGTTTCTTTGGCTGCTGGTTGCACTCCTCATCTTTGCCTCAGCCCAACACTAAATTTAGAGCAGCAGCTTGGGAGCTGTCGTATGATATAAAAATAGCAATGACAGGGAAGCCAGTGAACCACGGAGCTGAGTTACAGGACAGACTATACATATAAGCTTTTAAAGTTTATTGCCGAAACAGACTGAAGGCAGACAGGCAGAGAGACAGACAGGTACCGTTCTTCTTGTAAAGAGTAGGTGCTGGCAGATAGAGAAAGTCAACATGGACTGTTGACCCAGTACGGTTCACATAAATGTACACTGCTATTGATTACAGCTGAGGATGTAAGCACACAGACAGACAAAAAGACATCAGGTAAGTTGGGATTGGTTTATTGATATCTCAGAAATCACTAAATTCGACAATTGAAATTAAATGTATTTATTTATTTTTTGTTTGTAGGTGGTGGGCAAGGGTGGTTTAAAGCTAATATTTGAAACTGTGCTTTGCACGTTATTTTAGGGCTGCAGTGCCGAACTACTGTCTCCCTCTTTTGGAAGTGATAGTAATTACACAAACATCATGGAGATGCTTAAGATCAAAGGCTCTGCAATACTACTACTTGCTCTAGCATGTAGCCCATACTAAAATCTTCCTTTGTGGAAAACAAATTTGCTGTCATCACTGACACAATGTTTAAAAAACTCTTGTTATATTGTGAGATACAAAAAGATTTATTGGATGGTAATAAGCTCAAATTGTGTGAAGTAAATATGAGAAAGAAAAGTTCACTTCAGGATTATGTTTTGGAGGACCAAGGATAGCTAGTTTTGTGCTAACTGGCTTGACTGAACACACAAAATTCACTAACAGTGTTCAGCTGAATTGCACCTACAACTGAATAATTTCTAAACTCATGGAAAGATGGCCAGAACAAGGTTCTCCTCCATTTTCGTGGTAATTAGGGTGACAGAAGATACACTACAATTTATAAAAAGATGTCAGAAAAGATGCAAACATGATGATACAAGTACCTTTATAAAGATAATAGTTATAAAATCTGCACAAATAAGATGGAGTGCTCAAAAAAAAGAAAAAAGATGCATTTATTTTTCTTCAGTAGGTTAATCAGAGATGGAATATGATATGGACCTTAAAGTGCAGCTGTGTAATGTCTGATGAACGCCTTAAGTAATATCAGTGCTGCATCACAAATTTGAGTCAAGAGGTTGCTAAAAAGGTGAATATCATTTTCAGGTTAAGGTCCACAACTAGTTGGAAAGAAAATAAATATCTATTGCTACAACTATTACTGTTAAGGCCACTGTTATTTACGTCTCGAAATTTCTATTGGGAAATTCATCTTAATATAGGGGAATTGGGGGAAAGGCTGAGTTTTTCACTTAATTTTAAGTCATAGTTATTTGAATCAGTCAATCTCATTGTATCCATATCTTCCAGATAAACAGAGATTAAAGTCTGTGACTTCACTTGTTGTTTTGTGTCCCAGTTTGTCATGCCAGTACTCAAAACACTGTACTGAGACTTAGGCTGAATGTGGACAAACTCAGCATCTGTCTTATATTGTTATATGTTACATGTTAAGTGATATATTGTAGGTACTGAAGCTTAGGAAACCTTAATAGTGTGTAGGACACTTAAATTAGAAGAAACCACACTCCCATTCCCCTGCCTGCTTCTGCTCCATAACTCTGCTCTGCCCTTTCAATGATTTCGACATGTTGACCGCTTCCCTCACTGAAATGACTGGAAGCAGTGAGGTATACCGTGGTGATGTGAAAGGACCTTAAAGCGAAATTATAGTATATATCATAGTACATCTGCAAAAAGGTGTATCACGACTCAATGAACATATTAAATGACATGACAAATAACGTAATTTTATCAATACCAGTTTGCAGGGCATGGTTACATCCCTAGAATTTCATTCATCTATAAAGTAGGTAAATTACATGGATGCATCATACTGTAAATTTATGTTTAATTAAAATCATGAAGTCATAGTCATTAGCTATGTTTACATGGACACAAATATTCTGAATAAAAGGGAAAGGGCTGATCAGAATAAAAATGCTTCATGTAAACACGTCAATTGGAAGATTCTGATCCAATTCGGTTCATTCGATTCATTCCGTAGCTTGATCATGGAGAACAGTAGAAAAAAAAGTGGGGCTTTCAGAACCTGGTGCAAGTCCATTCTTTAAGAGTGCGGAGTTTAAATTGCAGGGAAAAGCGTGAAAGTGCGAAATGTAGCCACATCGGCATTTGGCACTTCCTCATCCTATATAAAGATGCAGAGGAGTAACGGTGCCCTAAACAGAGGTTGCAGCCATACTCCCCCTGTGTTTGTTGGTATCAGTTCTTTGTTTTGGTAGACGGCCTGGCCACGGTGCACCGTGAGTGCTCGTGAACCCCTCCTCTGAAGATGTTTGCTTCTCCTCACATTTAAAACCAGGAGCTCGGGGCATGACCCCTGGCAAAGTTCAAACACGCAGTGCAGTTTGCAACCCTCAGTGGATATTTCAACGTCTCTTTGAACAACGAAAATGTGTTCTTTGGCTAAAAATGCTTCAGAAAAAGAGAGGAGGAGGACCAGAGTCAACATTGGTATATTTTTTCCAAGATGGTGGGTTCTAAAGGACTCGAATCTCCAATCTGACTTGTAGCTGGCTCCTCTTCTCCATGTAAGTAACATTTTTGTTTTCAGTAGTGACTGGTGTACACCAAAATATACCTGCTTGCCAAGAACTGCGTCCACCCTAGGAGGTTAGTTCAGTGTGAGAGGTGAAGCCCTGAGCTGTGTTTATTGAGCAACCAAAGGCTAATGCACAGAAGTCCTGGATGACGGAATGCGCTTGAGGCCCAGCCGAGTTGCCACTGTGGAGAAGAAGTCCTCTCTCATGGCGCAGAGGCTTCATCCCTTGCGTTGAAAATAATAAAATCCAAGGTGAGATGCAATTCTGTCAAAGATTCATGCTGGATTAATTTATACTTACCAAACTACCACACTTATTTTTGGTATAATGAAATTACTCTGCAAATGTTTTTATTGCTATTTGTCTTGCTTCAGCATATCATTGGAACTTTGCTGGATTTAGTTATGCTAGCGGGAGCTTGGCTCTGGTGTAATGTTACACAACATTCTTGGTTGAAAACTCGCATGCAAAACAATTCATTTTGCGAGCCTTACCGTAGCCTCTCTTAATCAATATCTCCTTCTTTATTCCTACTTTATTTAAAATGCTAAATACAAGAGCAGCCTGGTAAACTAATGTGTGTTGGAGCATAACAATACCACCTGTGGCATAATGCCCCAGGCCACATGCTGAGCTTGAGGGGACTGCTAAGTACTGTCCGCTGTTTGTTCTATTGTAACTATGTCCGATCACTGTCAGGCCATTATTAGTGAGTACTTTTGAAATGGTATCTCACAGCTAAATGAGCCATGGTGAAAAGTAATGTTAGCCAAGAATAGCTAGGGACAAGCATTGTAGAGTTACTCATAAGGAATGTAGAATGATTAGTAAAGGCTATGAGAGAGTGTTCTTTTTTCTATTTTATGTCCACATGCTCTCAGTATGTTTTAGAAGGAAATGGCTGTGGTATAAATACTTCTTATTTGGGTATCAAATATTGGCGATGCAAACAAAGTCAAAATCTGTCCCTTTTTATCAGCTGTGTAATGGGCCCCTCAGCCTCAACATCATTTAAGATGACTCATCTGGGATTTAGGGCTCCTGGATGCCCAAAAGGAGGACCCAGTGCTCAGATGACAGACAAAAACTTGCTGAAAGCCAATTAGAAGTGCAAATGTGAAATTAATAACATATTTTAGGTGTTTTGTAAATTGGGGGATTTTACAGATTATGTCATGTAACATAATGCAATTGCTCAAATTGATAATTTTCATTGGCTGATTATTATTTATTCATTTATTTTAGAAGATGCAAGTCAACCGATGGATTGACAGACACCTAATATACAAGCTTTTGTTTCTCCTTCCTCATGTCCAGCACCACCCGGGATACAATCTTTGACCGGTTCCCTTCTGGATGAAGCCACAAGACAGTACAAAATCAGCGTTGCATATTATCCCCTGACTCACCCACAGTTGTACACATTTATCAGTTATACAACATGCACAATATAGATCTCTTCCATGTTTGTGCACTTTGTATGTCAACCATCTGCAATATTGCACAAAAACTTGATAAGCCTAATATTGAGTTATATTCAGCCTTGTCAATTTTGAAAATGTTTTCATTCGTTAAAGTGTTGATGAAAAAGCAATCTTTTTACAGTGAGGAGCAATCTTAATAACAGTAATACATTGTATAAAAAGTCGGGGTGCCTTTACCAGATGGCAGCACTGTTGTTCTCGATGCCCTGATGTTGCACATTGACATGAATTTATTGTGTGCATAGGACATGAAATGATACTCAGCTATCTCAGAGGGATCTCAAAACCAGCCCTGGCTGCTGGTTGAAAAGACCCCTCCCAAGCTCTCTCCACTCCTTCAGGGTCATCTCTTGAAGAGGCCTCTGTAAAATATGAACAAGAAAGAATGGAATGTAGATCAGGGTTTTATTTTTGGAAAGGTTATACATTGGCAAGAATGGAATTATTCAGAGCGAACACTTTTTTTTATCTTACATCAGGTACATTTGTCTCATTTCTGGTAAAAATATCTTATACAAGAGATGGCAGTAACTTAGTAAGAGAACACTTTGACGATACCTCAGTTTTGTTCATGAAAAACATTACACAGTATGCGTAAATTGTCTTATATGTGTGTATTTCTTATTTTTATGGGTGTTTAGTCTGCATATACAGTGTGTCTGTATAAAATGTACATTGGCTTTAATATAATGATAATAATAATGATAATAAAGTTTAAAGAACATTGTATGTTGTCTTTGTATAATACAGTTTACATTTTGGTTATACAGAAATACATGGATATATAAGTAGTATATATATAATATATAGAGTGTGTAAATATTAGTATATGTCTGTCGTGCTAGAGAGACAGTATCAAGCGGAAACAAATTCCTTGTATCTGTGACCATGGTTGGCCAAATAAATCTGATTCTGAACTTTATTGTAAAATATTAGTCATTGGAGTGTCCATTATCATATTATTTACCTTACAAATGCTTGCCTAATCTAATCTACTGCCTAATCCATTTGAAACAAAATTAATTCATCTAAAAGCTAGTTACTTGTTAGGCTGCTCCCTCATCTCCTCCCTCCTCTACCAGAGACTGCTGGCTCCGATGGCCTGAGGTAGACCCCGCTGGCTAGCAGTAGGTGGAATCAAAATCTGACTACATAGCAGTGAATAAAGAGGGTTTTAAATTTGCAATAACAATGATAAACCACTAATGTTGCGCTCTTCGACTGACTACATCTTTGTCAGCCATTTTTTCAGATTACAAGTTAAAAAAAAGAAATAAACTGTGGTCATTACTTAGCTGGTAGCTGTGTTAGCCGCGGTTAGCTAGATACCTAGCAAGCTAAAACTTGGACAACTTACATAGATTTAGGTCATTCGACTGATAGAAGAAATTCTCTAATAACTAATATTAAAAACTATAATGTAAAAATCAGTATCTCAACTAATTTTGGTCTGACAAGTTGAAGCTGTAGTGCAAAATCTTACAACATAGTAACAAAATTAAAGTAAAAAATTTTAATCAACACACAAAAAATTGACCAACACAAAAATGTCTCCAATGATGCTGTTCTGCAACTAACCATCCAGATGTCTGTAGATAGATTACCAGAGTTTAAAAACATAAAGAGCAGTCATAGAAGGTCATAAGCTACACTGGAGTTGCAACTAAACACCTTGTGTGACATTTTAACTGGTTTTTCTCTTGCTCTTTTAGGAAACAGAATGTTGTCAAAAAAAGAGGATAAGAGGTCATTCAGCAATGGGCCGCTGAGAGACCAATGGGAGAAGAGAGCTCAGATCGTGGCGGACCAGCGCAAAAAGGAAGCTGAGTGGAAGGAGAAAAGTTCCCTAAAACTGTGAGCATTTTTGACGCTTTCAAAAGCCAATCAGCTCTGCTACCTTTGTGTATTTGCACTTGTTCTTCTGACTAAATCTGCTTCCTCATGAAGGATTAACAAAACTTCCCACAGGTCGAATCCTATGTCAAACTTCCTCTGGCTTTGTGTGCCAATAGTTCAGATGGTGGTGCGACAGCAGCTACTCAATTTGAAAAACTTGAAAATTCAAAGTGACGCCTGCGTTTTTTTTTTTTACACTTTTCATCACAATACAGTACACGTGGATCAGGGAAAAGAAAAACTTATATTAATTGCCAATATTTTACCAATAACATAACTAAAGCATAAGTACAGATGGCCAAGCTTCATATTTCAATCAAACAATCAAAATCTAAATTTACATAGCCAGAAATCACAAATTACAATTTGTCTCGAAGGGCTCTTAAAAATTGTACTGATGCAACATCCTCTGCCCTTAGACCCCCAAACCGGCTGAGGAAAAACTTAAAAATCCCTTAACAGAAAACCTCAGGAAGAACCAAAGAGGAGGGACCTGTTGTCCCAGGATAAACAGACAATATATGTCACATGTACAGTAACAACAACACAACAAAGACAATGTATTAACAATTTTGCTAATATATGTCAAAATATGTTGTCGTGAGTCCAGGAGCATGCAAAACTCATAAATTCGGGGTCATTTGTAGTCTACTGAACTAGGATCAGGAGCAGTCTATTAGTCCAGATGTAAGTGCAGTCAATTTATCCAGATGGAGCTGGGCCATCCATCAAAAATCCAAAACACACAATCACCTGTCCTCTGTAGAAAATAGTGCTAAGTGATCTACAGTCCAGAGCCATATGATCACCTCCCCACCAGACGGCTGCCAGCAGACAGAAGAACCAAGTCAATGTATTAGAGAAACTTGCGAGACGAGTAAGCACAGGGGCCCTGGGGATGATGTGAATTTAATAACATGCATTACTGAGAAAGGAAAAAGAAAGGAAGAGATAGAGGAGCTCAGTGCATCAAGGGAATTCCCTTGTCAGGATAAGCCTATAGCAGCGCAGCTATGTGAAGGCCTGTGCCAGCACTATCAATAGGCTTTAAAAGGAAAGTTTTAGGCCTATTCTTAAATATAGATACTGTGTCTGTCCCCTGGACCTGAAGTGGGAAGTGGTTCCAGAGAAGAGGGGGCTTATAGCTGAAGGCTCTGCCTCCCAAGCTAATTTAGAGATGTTAGGAACTACAAGTGCCATCATTTTCTGAGCAGAATGATCTAGTTGGATAATAAGGCACTATTAACTCTTTAACATATCTCTGTGCAAGGCCATTGAGGGCTTTATAGGTGAGAATACGGACTTTAAACTCTATTCTAGATTTCAAGCTAAGACAGAAGAAATATGATCTCTATGCCCTGTTCTAGACAGTACACGTGCAGCAGCATTCTGAATCAGCTGTATAGTCATTAGAGTATTACTAGTTAAACCTTATAGTAGACCATTGTAATAGTCCAGTCCAGCAAATGCATGGACTAATTTTTTCACATCTTTTTGAGCAAGGCAATGTCTGATTTTTGCAATATTGAAAGAGGGCAGACCTTGGAATCATCCAGCTTACATTATTATTTGATAAGATATTTCTGAGATGCTTATGACCCAGCATAATAACATCAGTTCTAGGTGAATTGAGCATTAATAAATATTTGTCATCCAGGTTTTTATGTCTTTAATACAAGCCTGAAGTTAATATTTTGGTTTCATCTTGCTTCAAGGATACATATAAGTGGGTATATTCAGCATAGCAGTGTATGACTTAAAAGAAGCATATATATAGTAGGGTGAAAAGAGCCTATCTCAGCATCTTTGGGCGAAGGCAGGGTACACCCTGGACAAGTCGCCATTGCATCGCAGCGCTGATATATAGAGACAAACAACCATCCACACTCACATTTGCACCTACGGGGAATTTAGAGTGACCAATTAACCTAATCCCCAGTTTACATGTTTTTGGACTGTGGAAAGAAGCCGGAGTACCTGGAGAGAACCCACGCACAGGGAGAACATGCAAACTCCGCCCTGACCCAGAATCGAACCCAGGACCTTCTTGCTGTGAGGCGACAGTGTTAGCCACTGCACCACTGTGCCGCCCTAATGCAGTTCCATTAATGCCAATTAAATTGTCCAGTCTTAGTATAATGAGCTGTTGGTGAATCGTGTCAAATGCACAAAGATCTAACAGAATAGTACAGATAATAAGTCCCTAATCTGATGCAATGACAAGGTCATTTGTAATTTTGACCAACGCTGTTTCTGCGTTTTGATGCAATCTAAAACCTGACTGAAAACCTTCAGAAAACGATTGACATGCAGAGTCACATAACTGATTTTCTATCATATTCTCAAGAATCTTGGAAAGAAAGGGAAGATTAGAAATCGGTCGATAGTTTGCTAAATGTTTAGGATCAAGAGCGTGATATTTAAGAAGACGTTTGATTACAGCTACTTTGAACTCCTGTGGCACACAGCCTGTTAGGTGATATAGATTGATCATATCTAGAAGAGAAGAACTAATGTTTCCTAAATAATAATTGAGGTTAGTTACTGCAGATCTGTTGATGTAAAGCAGTTTAGGTAAATATTTGGTTTTATAGCTGACTCTAAGGTTTCTGTGTTTAAAGATACAACTGTACCAGTTGGGGACAAATGCTGATGAATTCTTTCTCTAACAAGTACAATCATATTGTTAAAATGTCCATAAAGTTGTTATTACTAAGGCTTACAGGAAAACATGGTTCAATAAAGCTCTGAATGTGTCAGGTTGGCGACAGTGCTAAAAAGAAACTTGGGATTGTTCTTATTGTCTTCTATCAGTTTTGAGTAATAGGCTGCTCTAGCATTGCAGAGGGCCACCCTGTATATCTTCATGCTATTTAAGCATGAAGATATACATTGTCATTGCATATACAAAGTCGTTGCATTAAGCATGACTTTTCCAATATAGTTGAGTGTTATTTCCTTTCTAGGTCACAGGTTGTTTGTTTCAGTTTGTGGTAGTGAAGATTATACCGAATCGTTGACTTCAATCTAATTGAATCTAAAGCTAATGTAATTAATTCTTATATATTTAGATATAGTATCATCTGTTAAACATCTAGTGTACTAATGTTTGCCTACTGATGTCTAGTCAGGTAGTAGAAATTCAAAAGTTAGCAAATAATAGTCTGACAGAAAAGGATTATGGGGGAAGACCATTAAATGATCACTTTTAAATGCCATATTGCAGGATAAAGTCAGGAGTATGATTGAAGCAGTGAGTAGGTACAGTTGGTGTTGCTCCCGCTTTGGTATCTTTGCCTGTAGCATCTCTGTCAGTGCACGATGGGTCAGCTGGAGGGTCATCAGCTGGTGCCATTGTTCACTGATGTTTCACACCTTAGCAAGTACATCCCCCAGTAGGGGGGCAGTGGCTGAAGGAGTTTCTCCCTGCAGCTGCCCTCATTTAGGTATTGAATCCCACAACCAGTAGCTTGCCTTCTCTGCCCCCTTTGCTAGCTCCTTGATGGCCCTCTGCAGCCGTGTCCCCGTTGTTCTAGCTATTCTGAGAAGCTGGATTGCCTACTACCTACAAAGCCTCTGCATTCAACTTCCACTGGGTGGATGTTTGCGGTCCAACCTGCTTCTCTGCACTCTGCTGCCGGATATGCATACTTGGAACGCTGGAATTCATCTGCTGCTGGTGTGCCCTCCTCTCAAGACACAGTTTGCTTGATAATGAGGACCTTCTTGGCAGCTCTGGATCACATCTGGTCTTAATATTGTCTGTGTGATCTCCGTTGGAAAGGCTAGCTGCTTGTCCAGATCGATGGGCATACTGCATTCCTTCCCAGGAGTGAGTACACATGGTGCCTCCCCTGTCAATGTCTTCTAATGTTTCTCTCCTGGTTTAATGAAGGACCGTGGCTGGTAACCTGTGGTGACTTTGTTGGCCCCTACTCTGCATCTCTCCATTATCTGGTTGTGCTTCCATCTGAAACGCCCCTATGTCAGCGCAAATTTGTGTCGAGACAGGATATGCTGGAGCTCTGCCTTGTCTTCACTGTACAGGGGGCATTTATTCTCACCTCCAAACCACTGGGAAAGGTTTTGGGGACAGGGAAGAGTGTCATATGCTGCCCTTACCAGTAAGCTGAGCTGCACCTGTGGTGCTCCCCAAATGTCTGCCCTGGTCATGGTCCTATCTATTATATTCACCCACGGGGTGCATGCTCCCTGCTTGCCTTGGAACATTGCCTTTATAAGACAGCGCTACTGTTTCACCTGGCTGACCTCCTCTATGACCATAGCCTTTCTCTGCTCACTTGGGGCTTTGGACCAGAGCTGGACCAATTCTCATCTCTGCCCTGACTGGCTGACTTAGATAATTCCCCATTCTCTTTGTGCTGCAACCTGCTGATTGCTTGTTCCCACTCCTCCTGGCCCCTTCACTTACTTATGGACAATCAGTGCTCTGCCATTCTTCAACTTGCATACAAGCCAGACTTTCTCCTGCTTGTGTCTAAGTTTTATGGACTTCAGTGGCAGCTGCAGAGCTTTCTTGCCGGAGAAGCCTGTGTCCGGGAAGAAACGGAAAAGGCCCAACCACTTCCTATTGGCTATGCTGTCTATCCTGCTTACTACTGAAGATGGGACTTCGCTAACTTTCAGTGGCCACATCACACGCTGGAATAGTGTGAACTGATGGCACCACACGTTGAGTTTTCCAGGGGGCTGGCTACTGTTGATCCTTGCCACCCCATCCATCAGCTGCTTCTTTACTGACCTCCCTGTCCTCCTGTCTGAGAGTTCTGATGTATATTCCCTCCCAAGGCTTCAGATGGGTTGCTCTACCAGATTTGTTACCTTTTCAATAATATGAACACTGTCCTGTCATCCCTCATTCCTTTCCCGATGGAAAAGCTGCAGGACTTGGATGGCTTGATCTTCATCCTTGCCCACAGTGTCAACTTGTCTGCCGCTAATGTCCTGAATTCAACAGAATACTCCGCTACGCTGTGGGAACCCTGATGAAGAGACAACAGACGCTTACCAGCATCCCTACCCCTGACTGGATGATCAAACACCTTCCTCATTTCGGCGACAAAGTTACTATATGAAGTGGTGACGGACGGTGAGCTTTCCCACACAGCGGCTCCCCAAGCTTTCGCTTTCCCCGTAAGCAATCCCACGATGTACGCTACCTTGGACCTATCGGTGGAATAGGTGTGAGGCTGCAGC
>KV751396.1:1216771-1227619 GCA_001698575.1 Mola mola
GACTGCCACCCGATCCACATAGCACCGGACCTCTATGGTTCCTCCTGTGGGTGGTGGGCCCACATGAGGACGGACCCATGTCTCCTTTTCGGGCTGAGCCCGACCGGACCCCATGGAAAAAGGCCCGGCCACCCGGCGCTCGCCTACGGACCCCTTCCCCAGGCCTGGCTCCAGGGCGGGGTCCCAGTATCCCTCCAGGCAGGGTACACAAGTCCTTGTTATTATTCACCATCATAGAAGTCTTCGAACCGCACTTTGTCTGGCCCCTCACCTAAGACCAATTTGTCTTGGGTGATCCTACCAGGGGCAAACAGCCCCTGACAACATAGCTCCTAGGATCATTAGGGCACCCAAACCCCTCCACCACGGTAAGGTGGCGGTTCCAGGAGGGGACAAATCTAAAGGGAAATGTTTTATATATCTGTGATAAATGCAAGTGGAAGAATCAAATTTTTATAAGCAGCATTTTAACAGTCTAAATAATTAATTTAGTGTGTCGGGATGTCTTGATATCATCCAAACAAAAGATGAAAATATTTCTCTGCATCACCAACCATTAATGTACGACATGTACAACATTACTGTATGCACTGTATTTTAATGTACAGCTCTGCAGATTTGTGGCTATAGCCTTTAATGATTTTCCTCTGTCCAGAGTCTATATAACCTGGTCCAAACCAGGTTATGTTCACAGCATCAATTACCATATTGATCTAATCAGATGAAAAGTGAGCCACCTTCATGACACTGACAACCCTGGCCTTCTGCTCAACATACCTCATGAAGACACTAATTTCACTTTGTAGTACACCCCTCTGGAGTTTTAGGACTTCTATGCAGTTCGCATTGTCAATGGTAATGCTAATTTCTTTAATTACCTCATTTTTCAGATATTTTATATTATTTTATTCTAAGAATGAACTTTTGTTTTAAAAATCCTTAACATAGCAAACAAACTATATTTCTTCCACTTTTGGCTTTACCTAGGTTTTCTTTCTGTGTTCTCTGCATCTTCTTCTCTCTCACCCCCTATCTGCATATCCTCTTTCGCCACATCCATGAATCTCCTGTTTGGTCTTCATCTTTGCCTGCTGCCCAGTAGCTCCCTCTTGAGCATCCTCTACCAATATATTCACTTTCCCTGTTCTGCATATATCTAAACCATGTCAATCTGACCTCTCTTACTTTTTCACCAAAACATCCAACCTGTGCCATCCCTCTAATGTGCTCATTCCTAATCCTGTCCATCCTCGTCACTCCCAAAGAGAATCTCAACATCTTTAACTCTGCCCCCTCCAGCTCTACCTCCTATATTTTGGTCAGTGATACTGTCTCCATGCCAAACAACATTGCTTGTCCCACTAACCTCTTGTAAACTTTTCCTTTCACTTTTGCTGCTACTCTTTTGTCACTAAAAACAATACCACTTGTATTTACTTTGGTAAATACAGTGCATATAAGTGCAAAAATTAGCAACACGCACATTTAGCAAGAGTGTCAACATATCCTCATGGAATGGCGTAAGAATAGCCACTTCATTTCACACATATTTAGCATGACCTTTATGGCCAGCCATTTTTACATTTTAGGAATTTTACACAAAAAGACAATGATGTAAGTTCAACATATTGCATCAAAACAAGAACTGACAATGATCTTTATCAACTCACAAAGGATGCACACTATGGACTTCGGGGTCGTCATCCACAGCTTGTTTGACTCACCGCATTGTACTACATATTCAGTTCCAGACCCCTACTGTCAGTGTGTCTTTGGACAAGATACTGTACTCCAAAATATTTCGGTGCTGTGTCAGTGTGCGAATGGCTTCCTAACTCCCAAATTATGATACTACATTTTGAAAATGACGAACATAAAAACACTTTGAGGAATCAAGTCTTGGCAAATGAACTGAATGAGCTGGGTCATGTACAATTTACTAATAAAGTAAATATTATGCTCTAATGTGTGCAAATATTTTCAGTTTTTTGGTCCTGTTGCTAAGTAATCTGTTGAAGAATTCCCTAGAACTGGTTACTTGTATAACTATAAAGCTTTGTTAATTATTAGGAAGCAGTGATGCCTTCTATTGTGTTGTGTCCACCACCCAATCATTGTCATGACAATGTAAGCACTGATGATACATCTTTTTCATTTGTTGAATCTGCAGATCTTTCTCAAAGTGGAATTATCACTGGTCACTTGTTTCCAAGGGAGACTTCAGCAAAATCAACAGCAACACAGATGAAGCCGACAAAAACATGCCAAAAATCAAATTCAAAGTTGTCCCTCCACCACCCAAACCCAAACTTAAGCCTTCCCCTCTGCTTCCTCTCAAGCAATCAGCTTCTCCAAAACCTCACATGCCAAAACGCAAAGTTGAGGTGGATGTGTTACGACTGTGTTGGAGAGAGTCTTGGATGACCCTGAAGCCCCCAAAGTATCTTTATCTGAAGGCCCAAGAGTCGAAAACCAGCACCACAGGATTCACAGCCATAGGACTGACAAACAACATGAAATACAAAATAAAGGGGTACAGTGTGCAGGCTGTATGGGTGTCTCCTGCTGATGAATGGAGTCAATCCTGGAAACAGGTACTGAGATTAAACATAGTGATAGTTTGAGAAACTAAATCCTTGGTCTGTTTTCAGAAATAGTTAGCCTGTTTTTGCAAAGTGTGCAAGTCAGGGAAGATTTAGTTTGACTTAGTGCCAAGACATTAGTTTTATTTTCCGTCATCATACACAAGTTGGAACCTAGGAACCAGAATGCGATACAATGGAAGATATTTGCCTTATCATCCTCCCAAAATATGAAGCTGTAAATACACCAATATACACCAACAAGAACAAATCAAAATGTTTCACAATTTAAAAATTATCTACACTTGTTTTATTACCCAGCACCAACTACAGGGGTTTAAGTCAAGTCAATTTTATTCATATAGTGCCAATTCACAACAAACATCGTCTCATAACAATTAACATGTAGAGCAAAGGGGTGTAATACAAGCAAGTTCAACAGAGTGAGGCTTTCTTTGTGACAGCAAACCCTGAGGCTGTAGCTTATAGTTTTTAGATTTTGAATATCACAAACAAGGTTATCAACTTTGTTTGTTAACCCAGGCTTTCTTTTTCAGATTCTATGTGCATTCCCACAAATCAAGCATCATTTGACGCTGCTTTTGCCAAAAATTAACCAATCGTGTACCACCTTCTTCATTTCGCCATGATATTATTACAATGGACAGCTAAGAAGTTTATAAAAGATATAAATTTTATGGCAAAAAGCAACATTTTTGCTTAATGTAAAGCATTAGGGAATTGTGTCAAGTTGCTGATTATTAAAATTCATCATGTTTAAATTTGGTTGTTTAAATAAATGCCAAAAGAGGAATCAGTTTATAAGCAAGTGATGGTGGTTGAGAGCTGCTCTGCCATCAGCCTTCCTCTAGGGTGTGGATGATATGCTTTGAAAAAGTTTTAATATTATCCAAAGAAAAGAGGAAAATATTTTTCTGCATCAATAATATTTATGTTACCATGGGGGGAAACATACACAATAAGATGCACATTTTTGTCATTGTAATAGCACCCTTTCTTTTGATTGCACTAGTGTTGGTACTGTACTTTGATATATGGCACCAATAGCTTATAATGAATTTCATCTGCCCAGAATCTATATCTTACAGAGAAATACCATTAGGAATTAATCAATGCCCATCTGATTTAAAAACTCAGATGAGCTTGGCCACCAGTAACTGTGTGCTGACCTTGCATTATTTCATTTCATTTTGGTTAACAAATAAACATGGTCAGAAATTAGTTGTAAATGTAAAATCTTCAGACCATCATGGCCTCAATAAAATTGTCACTCTAAAGCTTCCATATCTTAACTATCCTCCACTTTTGTGTTGCTAAGTAAAGTTTAAATTGTAAAATAACTTTTTTCAGCAGATTGATCCACAAACTCCCAGAGAGGAGAGGAACAACTATGGGAAAAGCACAAAGCCAGCAAATTAAAACTTTTCATCTTTTATCTCCACTCTTTTGTCCAGGTTAGACGTCCTGTCCAGATGGCTTTCTCTGAGGAAAAACTATTCCGGTGGGAGATTCTGTTTGAAAGACAAGAAGTTTGCAAACCTGAAATAGGACAGTTTTCTCTTCCTGTCTGGGCTGGCACTTGGAAGATCATGAATTTTGCCTTCAGACAGCAAAAAGAGAAGTGGCATTGTATTTGGCCTGATTACGAGCAAAACCTCAGCAACAGATGTGGCAATGTGCAACAACTAGAGAAGCAGGTGGGACACAATATCATTGAAACATTTTTGTTTCTTGTCTTTTAGCTCCTGAAACCTTGGTAGCTATATGTGAAATAAATATAAACAAAAGTATACAGTCACTTGTCTTTGACACATGGCCATTGTACAAAAATGTATGTTGTAATCATCCAACAGGATGCACCGTCAGACTGGAAAGATTCATGGAAACTTGGATCAAAAGACACCACAGATTACAAGACACTCAGTGTAAACTTCTCCAGCACTGAGACGTTTGTGACAATGAGAATAAATGAGGTATTCCTGCCTGGATGGAGTAACTCCTGGCTGCTTGCTGCCCCTATTGTCGAGGCAGAAGAACATTACAAGAACTGGAGCTCATGCTGGGGATACAGGCAGCAGATCAGGTGAGCTACAGTAGATACTTCTCAGGCATCATGCCTTTATGATAATCTGAAGGCAATCTAACATGTCTATTTAAGATCACCAAAGTTTATGTGGTTCTACACCATTGATTTTTAATTTCTCCTATTTTTTCGTACTAGTAAAATCAAAGTAGTTCACTTTTCTTTGTTTTTCCACTCATTGTGTTCAGTCCATGCATACAGTGGAAACAGCTTAGTAAGCATCAAATACAGTATATTGTAATAGAGTATACATTTTATTCTTCTTTGTTGCTTCAGTCCATAGTTTACTGGTACTTCTTTCTACTTCAAGTCACCCCTATCCATTAATCACCAAGACTGACCTTCATTCACAAATGTTTTTTGTGTATTTTGAAGAAGCATGAGGGGCTTGAGAGGGTAATATATTAAAATTTCTTTAATTCATCATGGGTATTATGTCACAACAATAAAAATATGCTCATACCTTTCAACTCTAAGGGCCTTCATTAAGGCAAAAATGGTGACATTAGGCACTCGTCATTTATAGGTTGACAAATAATCTCATTAACATTTTGAACAAGTAAATAGTAGTATTAGTAGTATTAATTCATATTAATACAAAAGCACAAATGTGCTGCAAATGTGAGCACGCTGTATCTGAATGAAAGACTCCAAATAAGCCATAAATCCACTAAACTTTTGAGTCATGTTCTCTTAGCGTAATGAATGAACTTATGTAAGAGTGGTAACTATCCTCAAGCACAGTTGGGCTGAAATCATTGTGAATGCAGGCCAGGATGGGATTGAGGAAGGGTTACAATTGTGCGTTGGTATAGGTTTGATTTCTCCCTTAAGCATATTTTAATTAAGCTTTCAGTTTCTTTAAAAATAACCCTTGTTTTTCCAAAAGTCCAAAAAACTGTCAACTGAAGCTGGTCTTATATGGGTCCTGTTAAATGGGTAATGTTTGTATTTTGTCATGCTATGTTATCCTGGACACCAGTGTCAATGCGCTCCAGGTCATGAAAGTGAGAGTCCTGGGAGGACATGGCCTGACAGGTGCTCGGACCGGGCTGGGACGCAGCCATCTCCAACTTGGTGTTGCTAAATCTTTGTTTGTTGTCATGCTTCCAGAATACGCAAAATGTGGTTTTATGCCATTTCATCTAGTGCACAGACAGTTAACCTAGCTACATCAGATACAGCAGGGTCATAGGTGAAAAAGTGACTAATCATGTACAGTGGGTGTTCCAGTCTTTCCATAACCTGACACATTTTGGGCATGTTTGTTTTTTTACAGAGACAATCAAAATTGTTGTCATTAGGCCAGTGTACCGTTGGCTTGTGAGAGCTGGGGGCATTAGGCAACTGCAGATGCAGTGTCTAATTGATACATTCTTCAGAATTTCATTTATTTATAGCATTCGTTAGCAAGCCTGAGGCTCTAACATTTTTCTCATTTAGCCTGCATTTCGTTCCCTGGCAGAAGTACCACTCAATTGCCTAGTTCACCTCTATGGAAGTGCTGGCCCTGCCTATATACTCCTCTTCTTTGTCCAGGTCTGACTGAGGGTCAAACAAGTACATTATGGCTAAATCTCTCCCATGTTTAATCTAACACTGTAGCCATCTTCCTAAGCTCTGGTTGGTTGACTCGATGACTCAAAGATTTATAATCTCTTAAGAATGAATAGATGTGTTTCCAGTTTTTACCCAATTACCTTTTTATTGGAATGTTTGCAAACAATACCACAATATTGCATTTTCTGCACAAAATGTGTAATCTTCTATTGACATGTTAATAATACAAAGAGTTCAACCAGATGTAATTGTGCGTGTTACTTCAAACGAAAATAAAGAAACGGAAATAAATGAACAAACAGTTCAACAAACATATTTTAACCAGATTATGTTTGTCATTAATGAAAACTCAAGAGCAAATTGTCCTAACAATAATGCAATATCTGGTACGAACTACTAGCTAAAACTGACAAATAAAATAAAATTTTATTTGCATATCCCCAAAATCACAAATTACAAATTGACTCACTTGGCTTTTACAAACTGTACAGATGTGACACCCTCTGCCCCTAGACCCTCTAACTTGGTGGGGAAAACCCTTAACCCTTAAAAAAAAAATCCTTAACAGATTAAAATAAGACACCACAGGAAGAACCACAGAGGAGGAATCCCTTTTCCTAGGATGGACACATGTGCAATAGATGTCACTTGTACGGAACATAACAACATGTCAATAACAGATTAGTAAGAATGTATAAGAGTTCATTAGTCTATTAATCCCAATGTATGAGAAATCTATTGATCCAGAAGCAGGTGTAGTCTATTCGTTCAGGAGGCATAGTGGTCCATGCATCCAGATTTGTGTATTGCTTTTGAAATCTATGAATCCAAGAGTATATGGAATCTATAAATCCAGGGGTACATGAAGTCTAGTGATCCAGAAGCAGGTGTAGTCTGTTGGTCCAGAAGTCATTGTAATCCAAGGATCCAGCCTACTTTTAAAAGAAGAGAGTGTGCCTCCCGCACCAAGAGTGGAGGATGGTTTATCAGTACACCAATAACTTTGCTGTCCCTAACTTTGAAAACTTTAAACTCTAAGGAATCAAATAGATTGTGCTTATTACTACAGTGAAACTAAACTCTTTGGGAGATACTCAAGGTCCTCTTGTGCCTCACTGTCTTATCAGCAAGCTTCATTATTGGCTCAAGTGATTGGGCTCTGATGGAGGCTGTGAGTTCTGGCTGATATTACAACATAAACTTTGATAAAGTTTTTTTTGTTATTGTTTATTAGATAGATTTGGTCAAAATAAACCCAACACTTATCTCTGCAGGTGGTGCCAGGCATCACTGGAGGCCCATCATCGACACAGCATGATGCTGACTAAGATACGTAAAATCAGAAACCTTGTCCTCACGTCACAGTTGGACACAGAGATCACAAACAGAACAGAGTGGATGGAAACCTTGAGAACTCCAAAACAGTGGACCCAACCAGAAGTTGAACTGCACAAGATGCAAGAGGAGGGAGAAGTCAAGGATTTGATGGATGGCATGGACGGTGAGGAGGAGGAGGAAGAGGAAGGAGTAGACAATGAGGAGGATGAAGGAGTAGAAGAGGATGAGGGGGGACAAGAGGGTGGCAAAAATAAGGACGATAAAGAGATGAACAAGAAGGAGGAGGAGGAAGATAGAGGAGTTAATGAGGACAAAGATGTGAACAGTAAGGAGAAGGACAAAAAAGTCCTCATGGAGGAGGAAGAAGCTGTTACGAAGAAAGAGGAAGGGGATGTGGGTAAGGAGAAGGAAAGTAAGGAAGAAAATACTGATGAGGAGGAGGAAGATGGGGAGACAGATGAAGAGAATGAAGGGTACAAATGCGAGAATGCAAAGGAGGAGGATAAAAAACAAAAGGAATGTACGGAAAAAATTGTAAAAAAAGAGATGGAGGGGGAATACAGAAGTATAAGCAAAACTGATGGCAATGAGGCTGAAGTTGAAGAGGAGGAAGAGGAGGACATAAAGTCAGTCAAAGATGAAAAAGATGATGAAGAAGACAAAGAGGGTCAACTAGATGAAGGTGGGGAGAATGAAGAAGTGCATGGGGAAGAGGACAAAATAGCAAACAAGAAAGATGGGGAGGTAGAAGTAGACAAAGAGGAAGCTGAAGAAGAGGACAAAGGAATAGAAGAGGAAGATGAAAAAGGCAAAGATATGGACAAGGAAGAGGAGAAGGATGAACTGATTGTTGAGAATGACATAAAGGAGAAAAAAGTCAGAGACAGGGAGGATAAGTATAGAGAATTCAACCAGGAAGAGGAGGAGGATCAAAACATATATGAAGAAGTATTCAAGAAAGGTTATAAAGAGGATGAAGAAAAAAAAGGGGAGGAGGAGCAAAGTGAAGATGCAGGGTTGAAGGAGGATAAAGTACACAAGAGAATAAAAAATGAAGAAACAGATGAAGAGGTAGATAAGCGGGAGGAGGATGAACAGGTTGTACAGGATGAGAATGAAGGCACAGAAGACAAAGACAAGAAGGGGGAGGAGAATGAGGGTAAAGCAAACAAAGACCAGGAGACAGAAGACAAACAAAATGACAAGGAGGATGTCAAAGTTAATATAAAGTCCAGAGATGTGGACAATAAGGAGGAGATTGAAGAAGTTAATGGAAAAGAAGAGGAGGAAGAAATAAATGAGGAGGAAGGGACTGAAAGAGAAAATGTAGAAGTAGAGGAGGTGACAGTCAACACAGAGGAGGAGGATGAGGAGGGAGAGGAGGAGGAGGAGAAGACTGACAAAGAGCACACTCATGTAGAGAAAGTGAGAGACAGAACAGAGGAGGAAAATAACAATGAGATTGTGGGCAAAGAGGATAACAAAGTAGAAGTAAAAAAGGAAGAAATAACATGCAATCCTGTTGTCCCACTCCATCTGCAATTCCCCAAAGTCAATCCCTCCTTCCCCTTTTGGAAGCAGTCATGGATGGTTGCAGTTGCTCACAGAGTAGGAGATGAAGAAGAAGAAGTGATAGAGGAGGGGAATGAAAAGGTGGAAGAGTGGCGAACTTGGATAGAGTCATGGAGGATTTGTCGCTGGAAGAAATCTGAGGACGAAAAGGTGGTTTGTTTCTCCACCAAGCACCGCACTCAGAGATACATTGGAGTAAAGCTTATACAACAAGGTGTACCAAAAAGTAAGTGGACTCTCAGCTGGCAGACAGTCAAGGCAGCAAAAAAGGAAATGGAAGAAAAAGAAGGAGAAAAAGGTTGAAATTTTTCCATAACTCAAAGTTTAAGAGTTTGGAAGCACATTGACATTTGCAAATATTGGTAACCAAAGAGTTATGGCCAAGTCTTTTCTTTTACTTTAAACCAAGAGTTCCCAGTTTCAGTGAAAAAAAAAAAAAAAGGCATTAAGACTTGTTATTGTACCTGTGTTTGGTTTATTTTGTCATGTTACTTGAAAATCATTACAGATCATTCTTCAAAAAGTAATTATTCTTATATTTATTATAAATATTTTTACAGTAATTACTTAAAATTAATATATACATTACCTTATTTGATTTTCATTACTCACCACCTTTGAAAATCCTGTATTTGACCTTGTTAGCACATCAAAGTTTTTTTTTAATCTATTACATCACAAATCATTACAGAAATATGAAGTCAGCATCATGGCTGAGGTTTTGTTCTGCAATCCACCAAAAAAACTTATTCTCACAGCACAGGGCCTTCCTTGTAGAAAATGTAAGGAAACAATGTGGATGACTTGTGGGGGTGGGCTTAAATGTTGTTGAAAAAATACTATATCATTCTGATGCAACCTTCCTAGGAATCTATGTCTAGTTCAAACATGCATGACCGAATTACTCCAATGTTAGAACTTGCAACTGTGCAGCGTATAGTAGACTAATTTAAAAGTCTGAAAATGACAGGCAGGTAAGCTCCAGCTTGCTCCAGCTGCGGGTGAAGGTTAAAGTGATGAGCAGAGATAAGATAAGCCTTTACTTGTCCCACAGAAGACAATTTTTCAAGACAGGACAGAGCTAAAGTGCATTCATAGATATCCACAACCTAGATTAGACAAAAGTGTAGAATTCCATCCAAGATATTGGATGTGGAAGGCCACAGGATTTTTTTTCTAAAGACAAAATGAAATATATAATTTTACAAAACAAAGAACTACTTTTTAAGGATTCAATCAATGGCTGGTTAAAGACTTTAAAAAAGACAAATCCACACCCAAGTGTTGCACCTTTATATTTATCTTATTGTAATAAAAAAAAAAAAAATGGAATACAAGCTGTTGTATTTTGACGCAAAGGCAGGTAAACAAATGTCCTGACTTCAGTTTCACACTACAACTCTAAATAAAACTATTTTGCAGCCAATTGTAGACAAATATTTGTCTTAAATTAGCATATTGGCAAACAATGCATACACATCATAATACCATGAGTTGTAGCTCTGTTCCTTTGGCTGACCCCCTAGTTCAGGTACCTGTATTAAGCTAATGAAAATTGGACCAGTCAATTAAATCCATGCAAACTCTGTGGCAGGTTTCTGGAGCGACATAAAGACAGGTGAGACAAGCTGCCCTCATCGTGGTAAAATCTCATTATTAGGTTTAGGTTTAAAGAACAGTCATTTTTGATGT
>KV751396.1:1231593-1247614 GCA_001698575.1 Mola mola
AGCGGGACAAGTGTGAGTGAGACAAGACACCCCATGCGTGTGCGTGAGATAGAGAGCCGCAGACAGTCTGATGGCAAAGTTGGGGCGTTGTTGCGTGTTTCTTTTTGGCGTAGTTATGGTCTACAGTAACCAGTTACAATTTCAGCAATAAAGCAATATTTTGCTGGCAACCTCTCTTCCATTATTGCAATATCTTGCCAGACGCTACGCGATATAACTGGTTTCATTAAACGGAATAAGCAACATGTGAAATCTCTTGTCAGTCCAACGGGTCTTGTGTGACTTGAAATGTTCGTAAATGAATCCAGCAAGGTGCTTGAGGTAGACAGGGCAGAACGTATCCTCACGTCAACGGGCTTTTTCGCATAGCGGAGAAAGGCCAGGGACCACCCAGGTTTGTTTCACGGGTGCTAGGCACGTGCACTTATTGAGATGCCTGTCTTGTTGTCTTCAAGTGGTGTAATTTAACCTTGTGCGCACGCGGGATGTTGAGCTCCTCCTAAAGTCGGTCAACTGCAATGATTCATGTTTACACACGGACAGGACCAAACGACCCCCAAGATTACTCCACCGCCCCCCATTCAAGAATATTGACTTCAACGCCCCCCAGATTCCTCACAACGCCCCTTGGGGGTGCGGTGCCACCCTCGTTGAGAAACACAATTTTACAGCAACACTGGTCAGGTTTAGACCTCTGACTTTATATAAAGATGGATGGCACGACAGCTCCCCAAAAGTGAAACCAAAGCATTCTTATTTCTACCCTCATGGTTTAATCCCTCCTAGTCATAACCACTGTGGAATCGAAGCCCTGCTCACTGCATCTCTACCCTATAAGGTCTGCCTGACATGGACTGTTCAAAATCAGTTAGCAAGTAAGTAAGTAACACATTCATTTATATCTCACAAAATGCCAAAATATCAACATCACCTTGCATACTAATATGCAATATACTAATATACTAATATGCACTAATAATACTATCCTTCTGGTATTGCCTATTAAGTTTAAAGATCTTATACCAGCACATTTTATAGTCCTACTGAAGCCTCAATGACTTTACTGATGGTATGTGATCCCACACCTATTTCTAAATATGGATTTCAAATAAATTGTTTTCATTTCCGTAGAGTTGTGATGACTTTAAAAGGTGTTGTGTGGCCTTTGTACCCACCAAACGTTCACCGCACTGCCCCTAACATAATAACATTTCAGGCCTGTGCCGCTCAGTGTTAGCATATTACACAGGGCCATACATACACCTTCAATTAATTTTTCCCATAGATGGTGTCTGTCATTGTACAAATGTTAATTTTTGTGCAGCGTTTTGTTTAATTAGTTTTTTGATGTGCTTCAAAGGTGCAAAACATCACAATTAGTAGATGACCCCTGCATGTGAATGATCGCATAGCTAGGAAACTGATGCTATGGCACTAACAACCAATCACTACTGTGAAGGCTCTGGCTTCAAATAAGGCAAGATGGCAGTACTTGTGTCTTGGATATTTTGCGTTCATTTTTGGACAGTAGGAGGAAGTGGAGTTGTCACATCTAACTTTATATATTTCAGTGGTCGAGATACAGGTTTTAACCTTTGACTTTGAAAGCCAAAATGTTAATCATCTGTAGCCATTCCTGTCAGCTACAAAATGACAACAATTGGACCCCTCTATTTAAATTCTTTCTTGAGGTATCACTAAACAACATGTTTTATGACCTTTCAGTGAGCTTGACCTCTGACTTTTGGCAACCAAAATCTAATCAGCTGTAGGCTGGGCTAATAAACACCTTTGATGAAAATTTCATCAAAATTTGTAAAGTAGATTTTGTGTAATATTGCTAACAGACAAACAAATGACACAGGTGAAAGTATGATCCCCTCCAACTTTGTGGGCAGAGGTAATAATTCACTGAACATTTTTTTGGCAGTCAACTGTGTCCTCTTTTTCGACATTTTGAACAGAGTTGATAGATTTCTGAGAAATTCACAATTGATAATACTAAACAGAATGCACTCAGAGAGAGCAAACAGCCACCATCTTTGACCTCATATTTGAGCTTTCTGTGGTATTAGTGTTTGTTTTGGGCATTCCTAACTGTTATTTTAGGTCAAGGTCATTTGTTGCAAAAAAGGGGAGATTAGTTATGAAATGACATCAGTTAGACCTCTCTACACCAATTCCTTCTTGAGATATGTCCAAAAATGTGTCTGACCCTTTAGTGACCTTGACGATTGACCAAGAAAGGCCAAACATCATCATCCATAGACAGTGCCCAATGACACATCTTTCTGTTTCCATTAATTCCAGGAATATACCCAATGTTTTTGACCTTTTCACTGACATTAACTTTGACTTTGAAAATGTTAATTATCTGTAGTTAGTGCTGTCAGTTACAAAATGACATCAGTTGGACCTCTCTATTTCAATTCTTTGTGGGATTATGGCCAAAAACCTTTTTGACCATTGGGGCAAACATGAAGTAGTTTTTGTATAATCCTGCTAAGAGAAAAACAGATGGGCAGACGGACAAAAAAACAAATGCCACGGAAAACATAACCTCCTTCAAATTCATTAGAGGAGGTGACTAGAAGTTTAAGGCAAACCGTCACAATGGATTTAATGCCATTTTGGAGGGATCAGCTTGAGGAAGAATAAAGACACCTGGGTCAATAAACAGCTTAACTGTGGATTTATTTTGAGTAGAACGTTTCAGGAGTTATAAATGCATAATAATTTTAGCTTATTTTTCTTTATCAGATATAGTAGATAGAGAATAGTTATAAGCAAAGTTCTTCTGATGCCTCCAGAAACTTTTATGACCAATGTAATCAAAAAGATGTATGATGACTTTGGCAAAGAAAGTAGCCGTCTACCCCAGTTATACAGATCATACTAATTAAGTAGGCTGAAAACATTTAGTTAGATGTTTTACAAGCACCAAATATGTGTGTACGGTTGTCAGATTTGTTTTTCCACTGGTGGATTCAAGTTTTACAGATTTCTGACTGATCATGACCAAGCAACAGGTGGCATCTTAAACATGTTGACTGGACTAGGGACACGATCAAAAATACTTGTGTAGCATTCACAAGCTTTGGTGGCCATTGCCCTATGCAAAGGTCGACAAACTATTGCGGTCTCCCACTTCATGGTGGTTCATGGAAAGTCTCTCCACAGTTTACCTGGAATTTTCTGGTTCACCTACCATGCTTATTGTAATGGTGAATGCAGGTTTTATTTTGGTTTGGTTTCTTTTGTGGAATATAGCACTGTATAAAATATGTCTAAATTTAACTTTTTTTTTTTTTTTCCTGGGAGTGTTCCAACTGAAATTCAAAATCTTTTGTTAGGTTTCACATAAAAGAAGCAACAGAAAATAGCAACAAATTAACTGGTGTTAAGTGAAAGGACATGTATGTACATTCAGTGGTCAATTCCTGCTTGATCCTATTTTTTTTTAACTCTTATCTTTTAAAATGCTTATCTGATAATTTAGTTTAGGGTGATTGAGTAGCTAATACCAGGATGAAGATACAGAAATCATTAAAAGCACTTTCACTTAAAGCAGTGCAAGTCTGAGTAAGAATGGTCAACACATTTTCAAATGGGAGATACGAAAGAGCACTACAAAGTACTTGGAGATTGCACTCTGCCAAGACCAAACAATCCCCTGATGTTAGGAGACAAAGCATAATGTTTGTGTTATAATTATGATGGTGTCAACATGCTGTTTAATATAAATGTAAGTTGAAAGTCTGCAGCCTCTGAGTTACCTCAGAGTAGCAACTTAAAATTACCCCTGTTCACTATACCCTATGCCCTATCCCATAAACAAAAAGTGCATTGAGGAGTGTGCAGACTTTTATATAGGGGAGACCCAACAACCTCTCCACAAATGCATGGCTCAACATCGGAGAGCCAGCTCCTCCAGCCAGGACTCAGCAGTCCACGTACATTTAAAGGAGAAGGGACACTCCTTTGAGGATTAGAATGTGCATGTGTCGGGCAGGGAGGATAGATGGTTTGAAAAAGGAGTAAAGGAGGCCATCTATGTCAAGCTGGAACAGCCACCACTTAACAAAGGAGGAGGCCTCAGACATCAACTGTCTGCCACATATAATGCAGTTTTGAAATCCCTCCCCAGGAAACTTAACCACAGTTCACACCTTTGCTCATGTGAAACCAGCGACTCACATGATGACCGGGGGGAGTGACAACCCAACTGATGGTGGGTGGATCTGGGTCACACAGACTGGGGGCGGGGCTCTGTAACCCTTTGCCCACTACCCTGAGTGAGAAGTATCCTCCACAAGGTTAAATGCTGGGGACACCCTACCAGAATTTTGTAACTCTTCAAGAAACTACAAGAAGTCCAGTTACCTTCTTTGAGGATTTTGAGAATCCCTATGACAAGTTGCAGAAGGATGAACTATGGTATTGTATGAAAAAGTCTGGAGTGGCAGAGAAGTATGTTAGATTGATGCAGGATATGTATGAGAACCGTATGACAGTAGTGAGATGCGTTGTAAGAGTGACAGGTGGCTTCAAGGTAGAGGTGGGATGGCATCAAGGATTGGCGCTGAGCCTCTTCTTGTTTGCTTTGTTGATGGACAGACTGACAGATGATGTAAGGCAGGAATCTCCGTGGACTGTAATCTTTGCAGATGACATTGTGATCTGTAGTGAGATTAGGGAGCAGATGGAAGAAAACGTGAAGAAGTGGAGGTATGCGCTGAAAAGAAGAGGAATGAAAGTCAGTCGTAGCAAGACAGAATACATATGTAAGAAAGAAAGGGAGGCAGGTGGAACAGTGAGGTTACAAGGAGTAGAGGTGGAAAAGGTCCATGAGTTTATGTAACTGTCCAGAGCAATGGGGAGTGTGGTAAAGAGGTAAAGAAGAGAGTGCAGGCAGGGTAGAGTTGGTGGAGAAAAGTGTGTCAAGAGTGATCTGTGACAAAGGAATGGCAGCAAAAATAAAAGGAAAGGTTTTCAAAAGGCCAGCAATGTTGTTTGGTTTGGAGACGGTGGCACTGAACAGACAGGAGGCAGAGTTAAAGATGCTGAGATCCTCTTTGGGAGTGACGAGGATGGACAGGATAAGTAACGAGCACATCAGAGGCAGAGCACAGGTTGGACATTTGGAGACAAAGTTAGAGAGAACAGTTTTTGAGATGGTTTGGACATGTGCAGAGGGGGGATAGTGGATATATCAATAGAAAGATGTTCAAGATGGAGCTACCAGACAGAAAGCAAAGAGGAAAACCAAAGAGGAGATACATGGATGTGGTGAGAGAGGTTATACAGATATTTGGTGTGAGAGAAGAAAATGCAGAGGCCAGGAAAAGATGGAGATGGATGATTCCCTGTGGCGACTCCTAGAAAAATCTAGGTCAAGCCGAAAGAGGAAAAATAAAATTATGGCTGAAACTAGTGGAATGGTACTCAAACAAATATTTTCATTTAGATACATTCCTCTGGATGAAAAGCAGACTTGAAAGTAGCATGAAATAAAATAAAAGAACATACAGTTCAAACAGATAATGCTTAGGTGCAACAGGTTCATTTAAGTATATCACATTGAAAATATTAAACAACGTAACTACCATTCATTGGCTATTTCAATAGGCAGTGGTGTTACCTTCGGCATCATACTGTTTTCACGTACAAAAATGTCATCTCAATTGCATAGTTAAATAATTGGTGTAATTAAATGTACATTTGATATTTACTCAATCAACAGAAAGCAAGGAGAAGCTTGAAAAAAAAAAAATAGGTGGACAACCAGCACAGACTTTGATGTTTCGCATTGCTTAATGTGTCAAGAAAAGTCCCATTAAAAAGAATGAGAAGAAACAAAGAATCTGCTGTAAAAAGCACATCCATGATGGATGACACCGGTGATGTGAGAATGGATAGGATTATCCAGATAAATAATGGACTGATGACGATACTGCTCAAATACATCTTGAACTGAAATCTATCAGACATCTATTTGGGGTCTCAAAATCATCTCCCGACGGAACTCCCCCTGGCGTAATGCAGCCTCTTCATCCATCGGATCTTGAACAAAAGGACATGCCATGTTTAATTAAAAGTATTTTTATATGGTATGTCTCACAGGATTATAATTCAGCCAGAGGGTCGAATTCCACTAAAATTGATACGGACCGAATGAATGAAGAAATCAAGTTGCGTTCTTGAAGAAAACCTGCTTCTGACCAAGTTAGCTCCACAGACTCAGTTGCGGTAGCAACTGAACCAGGGCTACAGTTACCTCACTTTCTGAAATGGGCTGGGATTAGCTCTCTTTCTCAGGTTTAAATTACCTCCCTTTCTGAAATGGAAAACCCAGAGTTTCCCTCATTTTAGAGTTAACCATCTTAGTTTTGATTGAACATTCTACCTGGTATGAGCATCTGGAAAAACACACATTTCTGTGTGGATTAAGCAAACCTGATAGGTACACAGCAAAATCTGTTGTGTTGTTTTTTCGGTGTAAATAATTTTGAGTTGGTGGGTGTTGATTTTGGTGTTGTTTCAACACTTGTAGTGAACAAATAGCTCTGCGAGCGTTGTCAATCAAGCGAGTTAAATGTTAAAACCTGTGACTGAGTTAAATTCACTCCTGGCGGAGTTGATCACAACATCCACTTTGGATTTACGCAGCGTGCCTTTTTCACCCAAATCGGTTGGTAATAGGATAAGACGGAAAAGAACCTGTGTGGATTATACTGGTTTATAGCATCTGCCACTAGCACTCGCTAGCATCCGGGTCAGCTAGCGGGGCTAACACTCCTGGCGGCTACAGTCACCACCACACGAGTAGAAGCCCATAGGTGATGATCAAGCAGATTCTTTTGTATGTCTACATTTGTTTTTCAGGAAAATCCTGCAGTCTCTCACTTTAAAATTCTAGCCCTTTTCAGACAATTATGGTTTAATCAGACACGGTCATCACCCATTTATATTAATTCACAGAAACACAATTACACATTGTCCGTGATATATGTGTTCACACTCACTGAAAATATACAGTTTGAATCAGGCAAGGCAAGACAAGGCGTACATAACAGGCAGAAGTGATGAGATTTATAGCTTTTGAAGGAAGTCAGATTTTATGGCTCCATTCCTTAATCGTTCCTTTAATGAATTTATTTTTTACATAGTCAATGCAAAGATGATGAATAGCCACAAATGGCTATTCAACTAGCTATTCAAGATAAGAGGTTAAATGAACGGCTCTCAAATAAATCGGTTCCCCTCTTTCATACCTGAGAGCTGTTCAAAAGAATAGGATTTTTCGTGAACATAACATCACTAGCACTAGCAGAAATTATGCAGCGGACATCTCGCTGCCTGCTCCCTTCTGGACGTTAAAATACGTTACATTATATAATTACATTAACGCTGTCGCCTCACTGCAAGAAGTCCTGGGTTCGATTCCGGGTCAGGGCGTTTCCGTGTGGAGTTTTTATGTTCTCCCTGTGCCTGCGTGGGTTCTCTCTGGGTCAAACTGATTACAAAATCAGTTGTAAACAATGTTCAGGGTTTTTCTGCTTCACAAATATCAGTTGAGATCTCATGTCTCTGCTTGACTACTATAAAAAATTATATTTAAAAGGAAGATCTGTATCTAATTGCAAAAACAGTTTGAAAATGTGGGATCAGGTGTGATTTTTAACTGGTGTCAACCACCAAATGCTACATTACAGGCATGTCACGGTTCCGTTTTATTTCTTCTCTCCTTTAGATCATTCAACATCCCCCTCCCTCACAGATACCAAAACATCACTTTCTTCAAGTGACAATGACCACTCCAGTCGAATAGAATATGGGATTCCCATAGGCAGACGAACAACCAGATCTGAAGTCATACCCAGGCCTACCACAGAGGTTTCTGAGTCAGAGGTTGCAAAAGAGGTACTCAAGGGAAGCAAATGTAATTTACATTGTTGATCATCATAAATTGTTTTTCATCAGAGTACTTGTGACATTTAGAATTATTGGGTTCGGCTAATAGCTCTGTACATGGTAATCTAAGCCAGAGAAGAAACAACGTTGTTTTATCACAAATCATATCGCATGGTTAGATTTTTTTCTGAAATTACTGATCCACTTTTGTGTGAGAAACCCTCCTGAATCTGTGATTTTAACTTTTGCTCTTAATCTTGTGGTATATTGTGAAAATTATTTTATCCCGAAAGACTGATTTTTACATTGAAAACTTTATTTTTTCTTACACGAATAGATGGTAAAACAAAAGCCTTGCTTTGCAAACCTGGAGGTGAGGATGTCATCAAATCAAATCAAATCAAATTTTATTTGTATAGCCCGAAATCACAATTTACACATTATCTCACTGGGCTTTGACAAACTGTACAGATGTGACATCCTCTGCCCTTAGACCCTCAAACCGGGTGAGGAAAAACTTAAAAAACCCTAAACAGGGAAAATAAGAAACCTCAGGAAGAGCCACAGAGGAGGGATCCTTCTTCCTAGGACGGACAGACGTGCAATAAATGTCACTTGTACAGAACACAAAAACATGATAACAACAGTTCACTTAGAATGCATAAAACATCCATGAGTCCCAGAGTCTGTGGATTCTATGAGTCCAGATGTATGGAAAGTCTAGTGATCCAGACGCAGGTGGACTCTGTTGGTCCAGGAGTCATTGTACTCCATGTAGCAAGATCTGGGTGTTGCTGAGTCCAAGAGTATGTAGAATCTGTAAATCCAGGGATATGTGAAGTGTAGTGGTCCAGAAGCAGGTGTAGTCTATTGATCCAGAAGCCATTGTGATCTGTGGGTCCCGATTTGCACTTGGAAATCCAGCCTAGGATCCAAGTCACAGGATCCAAGTCACAGGATCTCCTTTCCTAATGTGGCCAGGGGGCATCAGGCAGGACCACAGCAGCACCTCCCACCGCGACCTAGAAAAACCTGCAGGATGGTAAAGCACAACGACTCCGGGGAAGAAGTAAAGTTAGTGTAAGGATATGGACATTTACAGGAGCAGAGAAGGAGTCGGAGTCAGAGGGGGGAGAGAAGAAAGCTCAGTGAATCATGGAGTGTTCCCCCAGCAACCTAAGCCTATAGCAGCATAACTAAGGGCTAGATAGGCCAGCCTTAACTATAAGCTTTATCAAAAAGGAAGGTTTTAAGCCTACTCTTAAAATCAGAGAGTGTGTCTGCCTCCCGTACCAAGACTGGAAGATAGTTCCACAGGAGAGGAGCTTGATAGCTGAAAGCTCTGCCTCCCATTCTACTTTTGGAAATTCTTGGGATCACCAATAACCCTGCATCCTGGGAGCGTAAGGTTCTGGATGGGCGATAGGGTACTATGAGCTGTTCAAGATAAGATGGTGACTGACCATGAATAGCTTTGTAGGTGAGAACAAGGATTTTAAATTCTATTCTGAATTTAACTGGGAGCCAGTGCAGAGAAGCTAGTATGGGGGAAATATGGTCTCTGATATTAGTTCTGGTCAGTACACGCGCTGCTGCATTTTGGATTAACTGAAGAGTTTTTAAAATTTTGTTAGGGCAACCTGAAAATAAAGAATTACAGTAGTCCAGCCTGGAAGTAACAAACGCATGAACTAGTTTTTCTGCATCTTGTTGAGACAGGATGTGCCGGACTTTAGCAATGTTACGGAGGTGAAAGAAGGCGGTCCTTGAAATCTGTTTAACATGTGATTTAAAAGACTGTTTTACCAATGCCGTTTCTCATCGAAAGAGTAAAAGGCAGAAAAGTCACTCACTCACCGCACCCGGAGACAGCTTGTCTACATATTGACTAGCCATATGACTGAGAGCCATGGGTAAGTGTTAAGTGAATTGTTAGATTGTAAACATTATATTAAGAAAGATAATGACTTTTCAAAATAAATTGCGTTGAATTAACATATCAAGTGGGGCATTTTTCAGTTGTATGTTTTTGTATTTTAAGAATATGGTCTTGACCTCTTTATATGAGCAGTATCATCAGATAACATCTATTGGGGTTTGACGTACTTGAGTATAAACTGATTTTGATTGTTTTTTTCTAAAGGAGGATGCCTTCCCATAAACATAAGGAGAAGTATGCCCTGGGAATTATAACACTCTTTCCTTAACTGAAGGATCATTCTCCAAAGGGCTATGAAAGTTTAAAAAATGATTCCTTCCAGACAACACACCAGTTTCACTGACAATGGTTTTCGGATTTTAGCTAAAATGATTGATGCATCACAGATACTTATCAACTACTATCACTTTTGTAATGATGTTTTATAAATATCTTAACAGGAGCACTTCTATGATGCGGAGAAAGGCATTGGATATTTACCATGGTGCCTTAAGACCATATCTAGGAATACAGTAAAAAGACCAGCCAAGACGCCTACAGTGGCTCAAGCACAAGGACCAAAGCGCTGAAGATTGGCAGCCACTTTGCCTGAGCAGGTTGATGGAGATGCCTGCAGGGAAGCCATATCATTTCCTATTCTCTCTCATAACGAAGCAAGTGTGTTTGAGAAGATGCAGATGACCTTTCAATATTGCCAAGACATAGTGCATGACCCACAGAGAACCACAGATGTCTTTAAAATATTTCCATGGTTTTTAGATGTCAAAGGGCTGGTGAGTTGTCCATTTCATTGATTTACACTTCATTGTTTTGTTGCTTGAATGAAAGTACAATACTCTGACCTTGTTGAATTTTGTGTATGTATATGCTTATATGATCAACAGCTGAATCAAGACTTCCTTCTGCTGTTTGGAGCTGAAACAGCCTACACGATGCTTGAGAAGTGGGACACAACTTTTAGGCCCAAGGTTATCAATAAGGCCAAATGCCTGACTCAGTCAATTAAGCTGTGCCGACTTCTAAAAGCTGCTGAAAAACTGACAGAGAACGATGACACTAGTAAGCTAATTGACATGACTGATTTTTATTCCTAACAGAAAGTGCTGGTTACTTTGTGTATTCCAACTTGATACGAATATCTTGTTTCACCTCATTTTCTTCCTGATAGCCTGAGATAGTGACATGGCTTCTCTGTTAATTCCTTCTCCATCTTCTGCCACCGACAGCTGGACGGAAGAGGACCAAGATAAGCCCCAGTGATGCAGTGGATAAAATGTTTCACTTTCACAAGGTATGCATGTCTTTTTTTTTTTAATTATTCAATTAGCCGTTATTTTATATGTATCAACTCAATTTGAAATGAGTTGGAAAGGCATATTCAAACAAAAGGACTCAACTGAACATCTTCACGTTGGTTACAATTCTACCAATTCCAAAAATTGCTCAACAGCGAAGACTTCTTTGGGACACACACAGGTTGTCATGGCTTGTTTTAACAACTCAACTTTTCTGGTGTACAGACCCAAGTCAGCAGTTGAAAACTTGATAGTGTAAGGTGTTGATGTTACTGTTCTGTTTTTAGTCATGCTGCAGCTTGGATGAACACCTTCAGAGAAGAGATGGTAGACAACCATACATCCTTGCTGTTTGTCGAACCGGGAACAGGGATTGACACTTTCTACATTGTTGTGGACAAACAGCTTATCCCCTGCCAAGTCACAAGCTCATTCGGTGCGTTTGATGAACTGTTTAAATCCCATTACGTGTTCAACCTGTCGTATGATGAGTACCTGGGCCAGCTCTTCACCTTTGTGCAAACAACAGCTTACAACATTGATGTAGCAACAACAAATGCGTCTCCCAGAGTTCGTGAGTTTCGTGCTAAAGTCTTCAACTAAAGTACTTAAATGTTTTAAGTGTTTCATTTGTCAAGCTGTCCATGTACCCTGCCAGTCCTTGATCTCTCATCTACGACTTGATCACAGTTTTTATCCTAGCACCAGGTTTAAGTAAGTTTTGTGTACAAGATCGTTGTAGGCGTCAGTTTTCAACATATTCAAGTTTCAAAAAACATTTAATTAGGTTTCATGAGAAGGATTCTTGTCAAAGTGAAGCTGCAGCAAGGCCAGAGTCATTTCAGGCTAATTTCCACATGGTCCAAGATACCTCAGAGGTTGCTGGAACAAGTGTCATGCAGAACCCAAACTCTGAGTGTTTTGGAGCACAATGGATCAGGTCAAAGAAACAAAGAAAATACTGAAAATATTTGCGCTTCAATTATTGCTAAACTACAAGGACGTGACATAGCAGAAAGTGTTGTTTCATCTGTTGTTGGTAATTTGGAAGGACTTGCTAGTGGACTGCAATCTCAGCATAAGCAGCAAGTACTATCTAATGTGCCTAAAGATAATCCTGTAAGAGCTACATTGGAAAAAGATCTGGAGACTTTTGAAAACCCATTTGTTAACTTCAATATTGAAAGTAAAAGATTGAGTTATTTCAACAAGAAATGGGGTGTTATAGAGCCAGTAGAAAATTTTCTAGGAATTTGATTTGATTAATAAACAAACAGGTACTTATGATCAAGTCCCAGAGAACGATACATTTGTTTACATACCAATTTTGGAAACGATAAAATTCACGTGCCAAAATGCTGACATTTGTAAACTGCTTGGTGAAACTTGTATATCAAGACCTGACAGACACGAAGACTTTTGTGATGGAAATTATTCTAAGACACATCCATTTTTCTCTAAACACCAGAATTCTTTACAAATCCAATTGTACTATGATGACTTTGAGATTGCTAACCCACTGGGTTCAAAACGTGGTGTTCACAAAATAGGTGCTCTGTATTTTGTCCTCAAAAATCTGCCACCAAAGTTGAACTCTGCCTTGATGAATATTCATTTGGTTGCATTGTTTCACACTGAAGATTTGAAAAAAATATGGCTTTGATCCTATTCTAGAGCCACTGATTAATGACATCAAAACACTCGAGAGCTGTGGTTTTGATTTGCCTTTTTCTGCTGAAAAAGTCCATGGCACTATATGTCAGATAACTGGGGACAACTTAGGGATCCACACAATTCTGGGATTTACAGAATCCTTCAGTGGACGTTATTTTTGTTGTTTATGTTTGATAGAAAAAGATGATGCCCAGAAGGTTTACAATGAGGATGACCCCAAGATAATCTTGCAAGGAGAGGAACTTTATAAAATGCACTGCAACAAGTTGCAGTGCATTTGGTTTAAAAAAGAACTCAACTCATAACAGCCTACAGTTCTTTTGTGTTTGTCATAATTTTTCTTTGGACATTATGCATGACATTCTTGAAGGGGAGGCTTAGTATGAGCTAAAGTTACTGATGGAATATCTCTCAGAAAATGGTTAGTTGAAACCGGATCTGTTGTCTAGAATTTCCGCCTTTGACTATGGGTATGTGGAGCTCAAAAATTGACCTACAAGGATTAATTTGGACAGTAATGGCAATAATATAGGGCTCAATTCCATTCAGACTCTTTGTCTTGTAAGAAACATTCCTCTGCTTTTTGTTGACATTGTGCCAGCAGGAAATCAAAATTGCTTTTTGCTGCTGCTTTTACTGCAGATAATTAACATTATATTTTCTCCATCTGTTACACTTGACATGACTGTACTTCTTAAGGATTTGATAACGGAACATCATCAGTTGTTCAAAGAGCTGTATCCCGATAGAAACTTGATCCCAAAACATCACTTTATGATGCACTATCCATCTTGTATCCGAAAAATTGGACCACTAATACATATGTGGAGCATGAGATTTGAGGCAAAACACAGGATTTTCAAAAACACTCTTAAAAACTTCAAAAACATCACAAAGTCTCTTGCAAAAAAACATCAAACGTCTATTTCATCTCACTGGGAGACATCACATTCAAAATGTATTGAGTATGGACCTATGAAATCTATTAATGTGGACAATGAGGACTATGGTGATGTGTTGGTTTGAACTTTGCATGTTGAGGCTGTATCGCATAGACATCCATGCAACTAACTGGGTTACAATCAGTGGGACAGAGTACAGGGTAGGATTTATAATTTGCAGTGAGATTGAACATGAAATGCCTGTGTTTTGCAGAATAGAAAAAATAATTGTTGTTGACAGTGTTATCTGCTTCCTTGTGAACAAGCTTGTGGTTGACCATTTCAGTGAACATTTTTAATGCTTACAAAGTATTTGAAAGCAATGAGAAACATGGTAAACCAGACAGTCTTGTGATTTATAAGCCTTTTGAGTTACAAAGTGCTTATGGTGGAGATGAGAGCCAATATATTGTGCCATTATTTTATTTGTAAATGTTTAAGTTGTGCCTGATCTCATTACTGTGCTAATTCCGATGGTGCTGGGAAGTTATTTATTTTTGAATAAAAAAAGATTAATGTTTGTTTAATGATTTTATTACTCGATCACTGATGCTGGTCAACACATTTGAACTTATGATGTAACAGTAAAAAGTATGTGTTGTGTATGTTTCTTTAGCCTTGCAGGTGATTACAAGAATTTTCAGATTTGGTGACTTGTATGTTAGGATAGTAAACACACAATTACACTTTTAATGTGTCGTAAAACAAAACAATGAATGTTAATTAACACACTAGTGAAAGGAAATAACACAATTTTAGGGTTAAAAAAATACACTTTGATGTGTCATAAAATAACACAGAGTAAGGGAATAGCACAGTTTTGAGTTAAAAGTGCACTTATGTGGTGTCATAAAACAACACCAAGGATGTCAAATATTTAACACTATTAAGGAGTTAAAATATTAACACTGTTCAAAGTGTAATTTTAACTCAGAATCCGTGAGAATTATGTAAACTCTGAAAATGTGTTAAAATTAACACTGTATGAGTGGAATTAACACTCATGATTTAGCTGTGTACAGTACATTTTTAGGTTTTTTTCATTTATTAGCTGTACCCAAGAGTGGAGTCTCCTAGGGATGTTAACAGGGTTTTGTTAGGGCAAGAAGGCCACATGATAGGCACCAAGGTTTATTTTGAATGTGATTCAAAAATTTGCAACCAGAGAGAAACACATAGACACTGTGTGCAAAAGTTCCATTTCACAGATTGTTTGTAGGAAGCCAAATTTTCTTCAAGTATTTCTCCAATCACAAGAATGTATGACAGTGAAGTTTTACCCTGAAGCTCCAGGCAATATTGGCGCCAGTAAAATGTCGTTATTGTTCTGCATTATCCGGTGCAATAGTTGATAAAAAATAAAAAGTGAAACCTTAGTTACTAACTTTTATTAACTTCAATTCTTTACTGTGAATAATCAAAGCAGTTTTCTCTTCCTCTTCCCTCTCTCTTCTCTTCTTCAGTCTTTTGACTAAAGCCAGTCGGCCTCTAATAGTGCAGCTGAGACGGAAACTCTAACCTGAAACCAGGATGTGCTTTCCACTACCACCATCTCCCAATTGAAAGACAGACTAAGTAGGCCTATCCATTATATTGATTTACCATCTTCATATGATGGTAATATGATGGTATCCTCCGTGTGTTTTGGAAGAGACTAAGATTTCTCATGCAGACTTCCTGATCAGATTTACCCTCCTGCTGCCCCTCTCCTGCTGTGTATTAGCATCAGATCAGACTGCATTGTGATGCTGCACGGATTACAAATACCCATTTCCACCTCAGACTTGTTCTCTGCGGTCAAACCATAGACAGATTAACCAGAACTGTGAGGGGGAAGGGGGCTTCACTCCTGTTTTTACTCCACAAAACAATGTTTAAGGACAAGGGTTACGCAAAAAAGAGGATTTAGTTCAGCGTATCCATTCATCTTTAGTACATGGATGAGCTTGCTTGTCGCTTGTAGCTTGTGACAAATGTGTCATGTTTTACTCAAAGTTAATGGAGCAAAAAAGTGTCAGGATGCACCTAAATAGTTTTTAAAATGTATTTTTGTATTATCTAATCATCTGTACTATTCAAATGAGTTTAATAGGTTTTATTTGGATGTTCTTGTGATTCTGAAACTCTGATCTAAACGTAAACAACTTAGTGCCCATACGGTAAAACTATTTTCCAAAGTAAATTCACTGTAGTCACTGTTTGGGATCCTCTTTATGAAATAAAAATAAATTAACAATTTAAATTAGAAAAATAAATTA
>KV751396.1:1264759-1350461 GCA_001698575.1 Mola mola
ATTTAAGAGCCATTGCTAGTGAAATTATGCTGG
Source organism: Mola mola (assembly GCA_001698575.1). Taxonomy (NCBI): domain Eukaryota; kingdom Metazoa; phylum Chordata; class Actinopteri; order Tetraodontiformes; family Molidae; genus Mola; species Mola mola. The sequence continues at coordinate 1,264,793 of KV751396.1, forward strand.
GAAATGCACTGCACAGCCAGGAAATATGATCTTCTACACAACTTTCATGGTTTCAGGTGGGATTTCTAACGTTTGCATTAGACAACACTCATCTTCCTGTTGTTTGTGTCTGGTCGTCTTGCTCTACCTTGCTAATTATCTGAGAGGGTTTTAACGACATTAATTGTTTAACTGCTGTGTATTGAAAGTGTAAACCCTGTACTTAAGCACCCTTTAGCCCGCTCTCATTTTAGTGAATTTATCGCTACTCTTCCAACCGTTCTGTGTCGTGCTAACCAACTCAGGTATTGTACCTGGCGCACAGCAATGGCTTCTCCCTCTCGTTCTCTTCTCTCTTGCTCAGTGTGTCACATGTTTAGTTATTCCTCTGCCTCATTTAGTGATAATGGTACCTGTACTAAGTGTAGTTTATTTGCTGCGTTGGAGGCGAGGCTTAGTGATTTGGAGGCTACGATCCGCACCTTGCAAACCAAACCAGTAGCTTCGCTAGCTAGCCAGCCCCCATTAGCCGGTGCGGGTCGACTGAGAGCAGCTCCCGAGCAGTCGGGAAACCAGGGAAGTTGGGTGACTGTTCGAAGGAAGCATAGTCCTAAGCAGAAGCCCACGGTTCACCACCCACCCGTTCACGTTTCCAACAGATTTTCCCCACTCAGTGACGCACCCGCTGAGAAACCAACTCTAGTAATTGGCAGCTCTATTTTGCGAAACGTGACATTTTCCACACCAGCGGCCATAGTCAAATGTATTCCTGGGGCCAGAGCGGGCGACGTGGAATCAAATTTAAAGCTGCTGGCAAAAAGTAAACGTAAATACAGTAAGATTGTAATTCATGTCGGCGGTAATGACGTTCGGCTACGCCGGTCGGAAGTCACTAAAGTTAATGTTGAGTCGGTGTGTGCTTTTGCCAAAACACTGTCGGACTCCGTAGTTTTCTCTGGTCCCCTGCCTAACCTGACCAGTGACGATATGTTTAGCCGCATGTCGTCGTTCAACCGCTGGCTGTCGAGGTGGTGTCCAGCAAACGACGTGGGTTTCATTGATAATTGGCAAACTTTCTGGGGAAGACCTGGTCTAATGAGGAGAGACGGCATCCATCCTACTTGGGATGGAGCTGCTCTCATTTCTAGAAATATGGCCAGATTTATTAGTCAGCCAAATTGACAATTCAGAGTTGAGGCCAGGAAGCAGAGTTGCAGTCTTACACGCTTCTCTGCGCTTCCTTTAGAGTCATCCACCTACAACCCCATAGAGACTGTGTCTGTCCCCCGTCCACATAAATTCACTAAATTCACTAAATCAAATAAGAGTTCACATAGGAACTTAATAAAAATCAACACCACTAATGAGGCAGTTTACAAAGTAAAGAGACTTAAATGTGGACTCTTGAATATCAGATCCCTATCATCTAAAGGTGTATTAATAAATGAGCTTATATCAGATAACAATATTGATTTATTCTGCCTTACTGAAACTTGGCTGTGCCAAGACGAATATGTAAGTCTTAATGAATCCACTCCTCCCAGTCACATTAACACACACATTCCCAGAGACACTGGCAGAGGTGGTGGAGTTGCAGCCATTTTCAATTCTGCCCTATTAATAAACCCTAAGCCCAAACAAAAATTTAGTTCATTTGAAAATCTCATTCTTAGCATTTCCGATCCAACCATGAAAACTCCAATTATGTTTGTTATAGTGTATCGAGCACCTGGACCCTACACTGAATTTTTATCTGAATTTTCAGAGTTTCTCTCAGCTTTGGTCCTCAAAACAGATAAAGTCATTATTGTAGGTGACTTTAATATCCATGTAGACATTGAAAACGACAGCCTTGGTACGGCATTTCTCTCACTATTAGATTCATTCGGCTTCTGTCAGTGTGTACAAGAATCAACACACACTTTTAATCACACCCTTGATCTTGTTCTGACATATGGCATTGAAATTGAGCATTTAAATGTCTCTGCGCAAAATCTGCTTTTATCAGATCATTATCTTCTAACATTTGAATTTCTGCTCATCAACTATAAACCAAGAGTCACTAGTTATTATAGCAGATGCATATCTGAGGACACTGTTGAAAATTTTAAAGAAATTATTCCCTCTGCATTAATTTCAGTGCCATATCCCAAAATAACAGAGGAGTCATATCTTAAATTTAGCCCCTCCCAGCTTGATCACCTTGCCGATTTCACTGCCGGCTCTCTACGTGCTTCACTCGATTCCATTGCCCCAGTTAAAAAGAAAACAAAACCAGTAAAGAGACTAGCTCCGTGGTATAATCTTAACACTCGCAAGTTAAAACAGAAAACTCATAAACTTGAAAAGAAATGGCGTTCCACTAAACTGGAAGAGCCACACATGGCCTGGCAGGATAGCCTTAAAGTATACAGGAAGGCCCTTCGCCGAGCAAGAAAAGACTACTATTCAGCGTTGATAGAAGAAAACAAGAATAAGCCCAGGATCCTTTTCAGCACTGTAGCCAGGCTGACTGAGAGCCATCATTCTATTGAACCATGCATTCCTAGAGCCCTCACCTGTAATGATTTTATGAACTTCTTCAATAATAAAATTAGACTTATCAGAGAAAATATCCTACACTCCACAGATTCCAGTTCAGCAACAGGAATTATAGAGGCTGTTATTAGTCCTGATGTGTGTTTGGAAAGCTTCCATCCAATTGACCTTAAGGAACTAACGACAACATTATCTTCATCTAAATCATCAACCTGTATACTAGACCCCATACCTACTAGGTTGCTCAAAGAGGTTTTACCCCTAATTAGAAATCCACTACTAAACATTATCAATCTATCCCTTGTAACAGGTTATGTGCCCCAGTCATTTAAAGTAGCTGTAATTAAACCGCTCCTAAAAAAACCTACCCTAGACCCAGAAGTTTTAGCCAACTATAGACCAATATCCAACCTCCCCTTTCTTTCAAAGATTCTAGAGAAAGCAGTAGCGAAACAACTATGTGGCTTTCTTCAGTATAATAGTCTATTTGAAGAGTTTCAGTCAGGTTTTAGAAAGCATCACAGCACAGAAACGGCATTGGTAAAAGTTACAAATGACCTCCTCACTGCATCTGATGCGGGACTTATCTCTATACTAGTCTTATTAGATCTTAGTGCAGCTTTTGACACTATCGATCATCACATCTTACTACAGAGGATGGAACACCAAATTGGCATTAAAGGATCTGCTCTAAGATGGTTTAAGTCCTACCTATCTGATAGATATAATTTTGTTCATGTTAATGATGAATCATCAAGATATGACAAGGTTAGTCATGGAGTCCCACAAGGTTCTGTGCTTGGACCATTACTATTTACTCTATATATGCTTCCTGTAGGTAAAATTATTAGAAAGCACTCCATACATTTTCACTGTTATGCAGATGACACACAACTATACTTATCAATGAAGCCAGATGAAACCCATCAGTTAGCTAATCTACAGTCATGTCTTAAGGACATTAAAAACTGGATGTTTCATAACTTTTTAATGTTAAACTCTGACAAAACTGAAGTCATTGTGCTGGGCCCCAAACACATTAGAGACTCATTATCCAGCAACATAGTTAATCTGGATGGCATTGCCTTGGCCTCCAGCACCACTGTCAGAAACCTGGGTGTTATCTTTGACCAGGAGCTGTCTTTTAAATCACATGTTAAACAGATTTCAAGGACCGCCTTCTTTCACCTCCGTAACATTGCTAAAATCCGGCACATCCTGTCTCAACAAGATGCAGAAAAACTAGTTCATGCGTTTGTTACTTCCAGGCTGGACTACTGTAATTCTTTATTTTCAGGTTGCCCTAACAAAATTTTAAAAACTCTTCAGTTAATCCAAAATGCAGCAGCGCGTGTACTGACTAGAACTAATATCAGAGACCATATTTCCCCCATACTGGCTTCTCTGCACTGGCTCCCCGTTAAATTTAGAATAGAATTTAAAATCCTTGTTCTCACCTACAAAGCTATTCATGGTCAGTCACCATCTTATCTTGAACAGCTCATAGTACCCTATCGCCCATCCAGAACCTTACGCTCCCAGGATGCAGGGTTATTGGTGATCCCAAGAATTTCCAAAAGTAGAATGGGAGGCAGAGCTTTCAGCTATCAAGCTCCTCTCCTGTGGAACTATCTTCCAGTCTTGGTACGGGAGGCAGACACACTCTCTGATTTTAAGAGTAGGCTTAAAACCTTCCTTTTTGATAAAGCTTATAGTTAAGGCTGGCCTATCTAGCCCTTAGTTATGCTGCTATAGGCTTAGGTTGCTGGGGGAACACTCCATGATTCACTGAGCTTTCTTCTCTCCCCCCTCTGACTCCGACTCCTTCTCTGCTCCTGTAAATGTCCATATCCTTACACTAACTTTACTTCTTCCCCGGAGTCGTTGTGCTTTACCATCCTGCAGGTTTTTCTAGGTCGCGGTGGGAGGTGCTGCTGTGGTCCTGCCTGATGCCTCCTGGCCACATTAGGAAAGGAGATCCTGTGACTTGGATCCTGTGACTTGGATCCTAGGCTGGATTTCCAAGTGCAAATCGGGACCCACAGATCACAATGGCTTCTGGATCAATAGACTACACCTGCTTCTGGACCACTACACTTCACATATCCCTGGATTTACAGATTCTACATACTCTTGGACTCAGCAACACCCAGATCTTCCTACATGGAGTACAATGACTCCTGGACCAACAGAGTCCACCTGCGTCTGGATCACTAGACTTTCCACACATCCGGATTTATAGAATTCACAGACTCTGGGACTCATGGATGTTTTATACATTCTAAATGAATTGTTGTTATCATGTTTTTGTGTTCTGTACAAGTGACATTTATTGCACGTCTGTCCGTCCTAGGAAGAAGGATCCCTTCTCTGTGGCTCTTCCTGAGGTTTCTTATTTTCCCTGTTTAGGGTTTTTTTAAGTTTTTCCTCACCCGGTTCGAGGGTCTAAGGGCAGAGGATGTCACATCTGTACAGTTTGTCAAAGCCCAGTGAGATAATGTGTAAATTGTGATTTCGGGCTATACAAATAAAATTTGATTTGATTTGATTTGATTTGAGCATGAAAAGAAGACAGATCAAGCAACACTAGCAGTCAGGTGATCAGAGGTTAACATGAGGGACAACACTCAAACCTAAGTTACAATAAATTACTTAGGTAATTATGTGATATGAAGGAAGATGGGGGTTGACGGAGGAGGAAAATGAGAAGAAGACAACATTGTTAACAAATAAATGAATACTAACCAATGTGAATACAGAATTTAATGTTCTTTAGATCATGTGACTTCTGAAACTTAAACATGCAGTCCTGCATTTGAAATATCGCACAATATAAAGGTTTTATCTTGTGGCTGACTTTATTAGATTTCAATATTGACACCAATATGGAAGCAGCAATTTACTGTGTTAGCTGGTCAGTTGGGCATTGATTTTAACTACATAAACAGTTGGGAAAGCTTTGTATCCCCTAACCTAAGGGCTGGCCCCCTCCAAGGGATCAGCAGATGAATGTGATGAGTCAGGAGGTCAGTAATAAAGAAAGAAAGTTCTTATTAACATGTGTTTGTCTTTTTGGGATTTTCTTGACGTCTTTAAAGACACAAGTGTAAATCTGAAGATTGGAGGACAAATCTAAACTATTTTTGTTTTGGAGGGTGGGAGGTATCCCAAGCTCAAGCTTAACGGTTTGAAACCACCATAGTTTAATCATCGTGTGTTGCATTTCATATATTTAGAATATATTTTTTTCTCTGTATATATCTGCCAAAGTAAATGTATAATAAAAGTTTAATATACTGAAATACTGCAGTGGTTAGCGCTGTCGCCTCACAGCAAGAAGGTCCTGGGTTCGTTGCCTGGGCGTTTCTGTGTGGAGTTTGCATGTTCTCCCTGTGTCTGCGTGGGTTTTCTCCGGCTTCCTCCCATAGTCCAAAAACATGCAAACTGGGGGTTAGGTTAATTGGTCACTCTAAATTGCCCGTAGGTGTGAATGTCAATGTGAGTGTGGATGGTTGTTTGTCTCTATATGTCAGCCTGTTAGCCCTGCGATGAACTGACGACTTGTCCAGGGTGACCCCGCCTTCGCCTGAAGATGCAGAGATAGGCTCCAGCCGCGACCCCTAACAGGATAAGCGGTAGAAAATGGATGGATGGATGGGTGCTGGGCTAAGTATTTGAATCGGACTTACTAGGAGAATGGGTTGACTCAAAACAATGCACTGAATCATGCTTGCAAACATTCCAATAGGAAACAATGATGTCAAACTGTTTATTTAGCTGATGCATGCTCATATTACATGCAGTGCAAGACCTTACATATTATTCTGTTGACATTTATTGAACTTCAACTCTGTCCAGAATATGCTTTCTTCTCTGGCCTTCAAAAAGAACCAACACCACCTAACAGACAGTTCTTCTGAAATCCACAGTTACAAAAAAAAAAAAAACTAACAGGTAGTAATGGCGATAAAATGGCCTAAAGGGAGAAAGAAAGAATAGTAAGAAAGAGATAAGATTAAAAAAAAAAAAAAAAAGCGGTAGAAAATGGATTGATGGATGGATCTATATCTAAAATGTAATCTGGCACAAGAATTTAGTCATGGTTTTACATAAAGGGATTTAAGTAAGCAAGGTTTTACTTATGTAACATAGTTAAATAGGTTCAGATTAAATCCTGCTAAAAATGTGAAGACTACGCCACCTGCTGTCATAAATGTGTACCTGTAACGAGAGTAACGTGTCTGTGAATGTCTGTGGACAAAAATAATGTTAATTAGCTTCAAAAGCACTTAAAAGTTAAACTGGCTTTGTTTGGTTATATATTATTTATTTTAGGATAAAGTCGCCATGTTTCTGTCAAGTTCATTCATGCATCCATTTTTTTACCGCTTATCCTGTTAGGGGTCGCGGGGGGCTGGAGCCTATCTCAGCATCTTCAGGTGAAGACGGGGTCACCCTGGACAAGTCACCAGTTCATCATAGGGCTGACATATAGAGACAAACAACCATCCACACTCACATTCACATTCAAACCTACGGGCAATTTAGAACAACCAATGAACCTAACCCCCAGTTCTACATGTTTTTGGACTGTGGGAGGAAGTCGGAGTACCTGGAGAGAATCCACGCAGGCACAGGGAGAACATGCAAACTCCACACAGAAACGTCCTGACCCGGGAATCAAACCCAGGACCTTCTGACTGTGAGGCGACAGTGCTAACCACTGCACCACTGTGCCGCCGTTTCTGTCAAGTTAACAAATCGTTTTTATGTGTTTTGTTGCCAGTAAAAGTAGTCTCTGTAGTGCAGATAGCTAACATTCACGTATGACACATTTTCAGACCGCACACGAGCTGTATGTCCACCAGAGCTGACCCGTTGCCTGTATTTTCCTTTGTCAAATCCAGATGGGAAATAAATCTGCTGTTACCAACACTCTGAGAGCTTCATTTATGCAGAAGACATCACACACAGGTCACACTTACATTTATGAAACAAAACACAACCGTGCTCTGCAGGAGTGCTACACTTGAGACGGAGGGGGAGGAGAAGAAGGAATGAATGGATGGAGGTTATGTCAAGAAAAAGCATAGTTACCCAAATTTTATCCCACACAAATGAGAGTGTAATCTCTCCTTTGTTATACAGTCAACTAATGCCACATAGCAACTTGTTAAATTAAGAGTAAGTGTTCTGATTGGACTGACCTTCCACTAAGAATATCTAGAAAATGTGATTTAACCTCAGAGCTATTGCTTAGATGTCTTGTTTGTACTGGGTGTCTGTTCAGTAGATATCGCTGGATTTTTAAAACACTGACAGGATGTTCACACTTGAGAAAATTCTGGCACTAGCAGGAGAACTTTTCAAGATACTTTTTGCTTTAATTTTTATTTCTGCTTAAGAAAAAAATATTTCATAGTACATAATTCTGTCTGCTTCCTGAATGTTGTGTTTTTCTGCTCATCAACTATAAACCAAGAGTCACTAGTTATTATAGCAGATGCATATCTGAGGACACTGTTGAAAATTTTAAAGAAATTATTCCCTCTGCATTAATTTCAGTGCCATATCCCAAAATAACAAAGGAGTCATATCTTAAATTTAGCCCCTCCCAGCTTGATCACCTTGCCGATTTCACTGCCGGCTCTCTACGTGCTTCACTCGATTCCATTGCCCCAGTTAAAAAGAAAACAAAACCAGTAAAGAGACTAGCTCCGTGGTATAATCTTAACACTCGCAAGTTAAAACAGAAAACTCATAAACTTGAAAAGAAACAGCGTTCCGCTAAACTGGAAGAGTCACGCATGGCCTGGCAGGATAGCCTTAAAGTATACAGGAAGGCCCTTCGCCGAGCAAGAAAAGAATACTATTCAGCGTTGATAGAAGAAAACAAGAATAAGCCCAGGATCCTTTTCAGCACTGTAGCCAGGCTGACTGAGAGCCATCATTCTATTGAACCATGCATTCCTAGAGCCCTCACCTGTAATGATTTTATGAACTTCTTCAATAATAAAATTAGACTTATCAGAGAAAATATCCTACACTCCACAGATTCCAGTTCAGCAACAGGAATTATAGAGGCTGTTATTAGTCCTGATGTGTGTTTGGAAAGCTTCCATCCAATTGACCTTAAGGAACTAACGACAACATTATCTTCATCTAAATCATCAACCTGTATACTAGACCCCATACCTACTAGGTTGCTCAAAGAGGTTTTACCCCTAATTAGAAATCCACTACTAAACATTATCAATCTATCCCTTGTAACAGGTTATGTGCCCCAGTCATTTAAAGTAGCTGTAATTAAACCGCTCCTAAAAAAACCTACCCTAGACCCAGAAGTTTTAGCCAACTATAGACCAATATCCAACCTCCCCTTTCTTTCAAAGATTCTAGAGAAAGCAGTAGCGAAACAACTATGTGGCTTTCTTCAGTATAATAGTCTATTTGAAGAGTTTCAGTCAGGTTTTAGAAAGCATCACAGCACAGAAACGGCATTGGTAAAAGTTACAAATGACCTCCTCACTGCATCTGATGCAGGACTTATCTCTATACTAGTCTTATTAGATCTTAGTGCAGCTTTTGACACTATCGATCATCACATCTTACTACAGAGGATGGAACACCAAATTGGCATTAAAGGATCTGCTCTAAGATGGTTTAAGTCCTACCTATCTGATAGATATAATTTTGTTCATGTTAATGATGAATCATCAAGATATGACAAGGTTAGTCATGGAGTCCCACAAGGTTCTGTGCTTGGACCATTACTATTTACTCTATATATGCTTCCTGTAGGTAAAATTATTAGAAAGCACTCCATACATTTTCACTGTTATGCAGATGACACACAACTATACTTATCAATGAAGCCAGATGAAACCCATCAGTTAGCTAATCTACAGTCATGTCTTAAGGACATTAAAAACTGGATGTTTCATAACTTTTTAATGTTAAACTCTGACAAAACTGAAGTCATTGTGCTGGGCCCCAAACACATTAGAGACTCATTATCCAGCAACATAGTTAATCTGGATGGCATTGCCTTGGCCTCCAGCACCACTGTCAGAAACCTGGGTGTTATCTTTGACCAGGAGCTGTCTTTTAAATCACATGTTAAACAGATTTCAAGGACCGCCTTCTTTCACCTCCGTAACATTGCTAAAATCCGGCACATCCTGTCTCAACAAGATGCAGAAAAACTAGTTCATGCGTTTGTTACTTCCAGGCTGGACTACTGTAATTCTTTATTTTCAGGTTGCCCTAACAAAATTTTAAAAACTCTTCAGTTAATCCAAAATGCAGCAGCGCGTGTACTGACTAGAACTAATATCAGAGACCATATTTCCCCCATACTGGCTTCTCTGCACTGGCTCCCAGTTAAATTCAGAATAGAATTTAAAATCCTTGTTCTCACCTACAAAGCTATTCATGGTCAGTCACCATCTTATCTTGAACAGCTCATAGTACCCTATCGCCCATCCAGAACCTTACGCTCCCAGGATGCAGGGTTATTGGTGATCCCAAGAATTTCCAAAAGTAGAATGGGAGGCAGAGCTTTCAGCTATCAAGCTCCTCTCCTGTGGAACTATCTTCCAGTCTTGGTACGGGAGGCAGACACACTCTCTGATTTTAAGAGTAGGCTTAAAACCTTCCTTTTTGATAAAGCTTATAGTTAAGGCTGGCCTATCTAGCCCTTAGTTATGCTGCTATAGGCTTAGGTTGCTGGGGGAACACTCCATGATTCACTGAGCTTTCTTCTCTCCCCCCTCTGACTCCGACTCCTTCTCTGCTCCTGTAAATGTCCATATCCTTACACTAACTTTACTTCTTCCCCGGAGTCGTTGTGCTTTACCATCCTGCAGGTTTTTCTAGGTCGCGGTGGGAGGTGCTGCTGTGGTCCTGCCTGATGCCCCCTGGCCACATTAGGAAAGGAGATCCTGTGACTTGGATCCTGTGACTTGGATCCTAGGCTGGATTTCCAAGTGCAAATCGGGACCCACAGATCACAATGGCTTCTGGATCAATAGACTACACCTGCTTCTGGACCACTACACTTCACATATCCCTGGATTTACAGATTCTCCATACTCTTGGACTCAGCAACACCCAGATCTTCTTACATGGAGTACAATGACTCCTGGACCAACAGAGTCCACCTGCGTCTGGATCACTAGACTTTCCATACATCCGGACTCATAGAATCCACAGACTCTGGGACTCATGGATGTTTTATGCATTCTAAATGAACTGTTGTTATCATGTTTTTGTGTTCTGTACAAGTGACATTTATTGCACGTCTGTCCGTCCTAGGAAGAAGGATCCCTCCTCTGTGGCTCTTCCTGAGGTGTCTTATTTTCCCTGTTTAGGGTTTTTTAAGTTTTTCCTCACCCGGTTCGAGGGTCTAAGGGCAGAGGATGTCACATCTGTACAGTTTGTCAAAGCCCAGTGAGATAATGTGTAAATTGTAATTTTGGGCTATACAAATAAAATTTGATTTAATTTGATTTGATTTTTCTCCTGAAGAGGACATTAAAAGGACTGGAGGAGATTTAAGGGGCAGTCTAAAGAGAGGATGAGCAGCAGGAGATCTGAGCAGATTTTAAGGCATAAAGTGGACGTGAATAAAAGAAACGTTAAATGATTTTATCCCATTTTTCCGACAGTCTATAAATCTATGCATGCTTCATTGTTAAGACAGCATTCTACAGTGGAACTTTAATTGAAAAATTAACTGGAATTCTAATGTATGAAAATTGCACATTTCTGTGTCTTAACATTATTGTTTTTTAAAATTCTTTTAACTATGACTATTATTTTAACATGCTTTTCCACTCATTAAAAAGTACATTTCAAAAAGTGGCTGGAAGCACATCACACATCTAATGTTTCTCCCAAGAAATTTGAAATCACAGGCCTTGAGCTCGTTGACTGCTGAAAGATTAGTGTCCATCAAGATGGTGAGTGTTAGAAAAAAGAGAAATAAGTTTCTTAGTCTGAAATGCTATTTTATGTAATAACATGATATGACAATAAAGTTACTTGGGCAACACTGAGGATGGAAACGAGGACAGAACATGTTCTAAGATTACACATTATGTCTTTATGTCATAGGAAAGAAACTACTGGAATGATTTGAAAAAAAAAATCTTGGTGGAAGGATGATTCGACAAACATGTTGAATGTGAATGAATATGCAATTGTTAATATGTCTATAGATAACAATTAAAAGTGTAAATATTAAAAGTAAAATCTAAATGAAGAGATGCTGGAAAATTAGAAAATATTAAAATATTTGTCTTTATTTTAATTTATGATGGCCTAAGACATATATTACCATGAAAAACACTTAATTACAGACGTGACATAAAAGTTTAGAAATCATTGTGGCGCACAGTGGAGCGTGTGTGGACAGCTCTGTTGGTGGATCCTAAAGTATTTGTAATGTTTTTAATTCTCATCTCATCTCATGTTAATTCATCTCTTCCTCATCAAAATACCTAGTGTGACAATTATTGTTCTTTTTCTCCTTAAAATCAAATATACTGTATGTGCTAACTCTTAATTTAAGGATGATTTATACTTATACATTGGCTTAACACAGGGCCTACTACAATGCCTACAAGTGTCGACTGTGCCATCATAAGCATATTGTATTTGTATCACTCTGTAGTTACACCACCAAATCAATAGTTCAAACAGGAGACACTCCATTTGAAAGAGTGATAACTTTATTAACATGTGCATGAGAAAAGAGAGCACTTTGGCAGTTAGACTCTATCATGATGACATAACATTAAAGAGAAGGAGGTGATGAGGATGCGTACAATAGAAGATCCCAAAAAATAAGCATTGAGCAAAAGGAATAAATAAGAATCCTTATCTTATCTGTGGTGCAAACTAATAAAATGAGCTTAAGAAAATTAGGCAATGAAATGCATGGCGGTAAAATCAATGAAAACACTTGCTAAACACTATGTCACACCGTAATCCATTAATTATTGAATGAAACATGGCCACAAAGGCAATGGGTATGAGCAACAAAATAAAAATTCGATGAGAACCAACATAAATAAAAGTTCAAGCGACCAAACTGAAATTAAGGCCAACAGGCAAACATAAATAAAATGTAAGCAAAAACATGAGATTCGCTGAGCAAACAGAGGTTAAGCATGCATGACAAACAGAAATACAGGACCTATCACTAAACAGAAAATAATGTGTTTGGTGAATGATGTAACTAGGACATTATGAGCAGCGTGATGTAGCATGTGTTAGGTTATTTTAATTGAGGACCCTGAAGTGGACAGGAGGCAGCATATGGGTTTTAATTTCTTAATGTATTTATTATGGATTTGTGGTTTGAAATTTGTTGAAGGAGGAAACGGTACTCAGTTGTTGGCACAGGGTTTGAGAGAGCACTTGTGGACATGAGTTTTAGGAGGGAGAGGTGGAAGGATGGATGCACCTTCAGAGAGGGAGGCAGTTTCAGTTGCACCATGAATGGGTTGATGATTTTCTTAATCTCATAGGGACCGATGTATTTGGCGGCAAATATTTTCGAGTTGAGTTGCAGAGGAAGGTCCTTAGAGGAGAGCCACACATTCTGGCCAGGCTGGTACTTAGGAGCAAGAAAGTAACAATGATCAGTTGATTCTGTTCTCTGAGCTGAAGAATGGAAGATAGTGGAACAGGCAGTTGACCAGGATATTTCTTGTGAAGGGCTGAGGAGATTTGTGCAGCGGAGGGGAGTGTGGCGATTGCTTTGACAGTGTGCTGGAGGGAGAAGAAGAGAGATCAAGATTATTGATCTGATCAGGAATCAAACTAGAATCACTCACAAAGTGACAACCTATGACTTCCACAGAGGATAGACTGGACATAAGTGAGAGAGCTTTAGTACTGCTCTTGAATGGTTGATGACAAGCAGATGCACAACCCTGCCAGGAGCAAACTCGCCAGCCACTCCGCCCTGCAGAGATATAGTGTTTTCTCATACACTGCAGCATCAAGAGCAATGGGTTCAGTGTCTTGCTCAAGGACACTTCAACATGTTAACTGCAGGGTCTGGGATCAAACCAGTAAACTTCTGATCACAGGATGACCACTCTACCATCTCAGCCACAGCCACCCCATGATGAGCAGAATGATGTAAAATTAATGAAATTAAAAAAAAATGAAGACCCAACAACCAGCCGAAAATGATGTGCATGATGCTTGAAGTAAGACCACAGAACAATAAATAAAGTGAATAAATCATAAACCCTGAATGAGTGAAAACTGAGTGACCCAAGATATATAGAGGAATAGAGATGAAAAATACAAGCAGTTATGATTGTAATCAATGAAGTCAATGAAAATTTGTCACCATCAGTGTATACTATGTATATTCATGGCTTATCAAATAATTAAGGCTCTGATTTGCCAGAACAGTAAAGATATGCCTTCATTGGCTGCAGAAGTGGCAGCACCTATTCTAAAAGAGTGTCCTGAATTTTGCTGAGGAGGAATACTGCATTTAAAAAGGTTTAGTTTAGATGGAAATTAAACCGAGCTCTAGATAAAGGGACATTACCGGATGTAATAAATAACGGATAGATAAAGTCAGTTTTTGGGTCTAAGTATTTTATCATGAATTTGAATGGGCAAATGGTAAAAATAGTACAAGCAATGACTATGAAGCAAGCTCTTCCATATTTGGAATGTTTGAAATTCAAATTACAGCAATTTGAATGAAAGAAAGAAAGAGATTTCTCTATTGGGATCAAAACACTGGAAAGGAGTATGGAGTAGGAGAATGCGTAAAAGGATTTTTATTATGAAATACTACATTGAACAAAACATCAACATAAGGAGAAAAAAGCCTTTTCTTAGAACCCACAGCATCCTATGTAAAAATGAGAGACTTATGGAATGTCTGCCATTGGGGATTGAAGGTGAAGATTTGAAGATGCCTTTAAGCAGAATTTTTCAACTAGTGGGTTAGAGAAAAGTATGAAGGATCAAGCATATGAAGGATAGTGACATTTAATATTAAACCAAATCTGGGCAACGTACCCACGGATGTAGTGAAGATTGAAATGCTTAACATCCATACAAAAAGAAATGAGGGCACAAACTGCATTTATGTAAACAGGCATGAATGGAACGGAAATAGAAATCAGAAGCATAGTGAAAGTGCTTCAAGCATAATCATAAATTTTTAAAGTAGATGCTGCTAGACCCTTTATCATATAATCCCTGACTGATTCTAAACATATTTGCAAGTGGGTTTAATTCAGAACAGAGCTGGAGTATAGAGAGGGGTGACTGGAATGGGTAGTGAGCTGACCTCTAGACAGATCTCGAAGTCTGGAAATTGTATCAGCAAGATCATTTAAGCGATTGGGCATGTGATGGGCCGAAATCATGAGGTTGTGAGGAGTGCCCTTTATTAATGATAAAGACTACTGCTTTATTTTCGCAATGCACAGAATTGCATTCTGATGCTCATGCCACTGACCTTGGTAATCTCCCCCAACATGGAAAAGTGAAAAAAAGAGAATCAGAGGAATGCACTAACGCTTCATATAAGAAGAAGATGTCGTTCCAGAGAGCCTGAATTCTGAGATCTTGGTCTACAGCAATATCAGTTGTATTTCTCACTTGTTACTTACTAAAATTGTTTGTGTTTCTAGTAGGACGATGGAGTCCCCAGTAGGGGCAATCTTCAGCACCTTTTCCAAGGACTCCAAAAAAGGTGGGTACTCTGAACTGCTATTTGGCGCATAGGCGCAAACCAAAGTCAGGATCCGTTCCCCAACCCGAAGGCGCAGGGAAGCAACCCTTTCGTCCACCGGGGTAAACTCCAACACATTGGCTGAGAACCGGGGAGCTATTAATAAGCCCACACCTGCTCTCCGCCTCTGACCTGGGACAACTCCAGCATAGAAAAAAGTCCAACCCCTCTCAAGAAGACTGGTTCCAGAACCCGAACTGTGCGTTGAAGTTAGGCCGACTATATCTAGCCGGTATCTCTCAACCTCTCGCACAAGCTCAGGTTCCTTCCCCACCAGAGAGGTAACATTCCTTGTTCCAATAGCCAGCTTCAGCAACTGGGGATCGGACCGCCAAGGCCCCTGCCTTTGACTGCCACCCGATCCACATAGCACCGGACCTCTATGGCTCCTCCTGTGGGTGGTGGGCCCACATGAGGACGGATCCATTCCTCCTTTTCGGGCTGAGCCCGACCGGACCCCATGGACAAAGGCCCGGCCACCAGGCGCTCGCCTACGGACCCCTTCCCCAGGCCTGGCTCCAGGGTGGGGTCCCAGTATCCCTCCGGGCAGGGTACACAAGTCCTTGTTTGTCACCATCATAGAAGTCTTTTGAACCGCGCTTTGTCTGGCCCCTCACCTAAGACCAATTTCCCTTGGGTGACCCTACCAGGGGCAAACAGCCCCCGACAACATAGCTCCTAGGATCATTAGGGCACCCAAACCCCTCCACCACGGTAAGGTGCAGTTCCTGGAGGGGGCAACATTTAACGTTCAATTTAAAATTTTCAGTCTTTAATTGTTCAGTTCAAATCAAGACTATGGATGTTTTTTGATGCTCGGTCGGCTGCGGAATCCCCTGATTCACAACATTCTGTAGCTTCTCTACAAGATGATGAAAGCCCACCTGTTCCTGTCCCTGTCCATCACCCTGTACAACGTGGGGAAAAGCGGATAAGTCACCCCCTTCTCCACCCAGGGTGATCACGCGTAGTGCATTTAATAACATAAAAATCAGAGAGCTTATAAATTTCCCTGACCCTCAACCCGTTCCGGATTACGGTTCATTATGCTGTTGCACAGCGTTTGACAGTTTACAAAATTACATGTCCGTTGTGTTAAATGGTGACAATGACCTGAATCCGTCTGGTTTCCAAGCTCTCTTGGATAGACTTGTGCTATCCAAGAGGACATCAGTCAGTAATGACGGATCGCACGTTAGAATTGATAGTACAGGTCATTCGCGGCCCCAGAGGCGGCGGTAAAAGAAAACTGGAAAAAACATTGGATGATGAAATTCTATCAAAGAAAAAGCACTTTCTGTACTGTGTGAATAACTCTGACTATCCATCTGCATTGCTCATCTCATCGACAGAGGACTACAATACAGCAGTATTGTAGTCTTGATTGTTCATCACATAAAAGGTGTTTAATGAACACTGTAGCTGTTTCTGAATGCTGACATTAAGTGATCATCTGTGGAAAGTGTCTTAAACCATCTTCCATGAAGCCAACTATGGAATAGTTAGTAACTACAGGTTCAGTAGACCCTTGACGTAGGTGTTCTTCTCTGCCCCCTTTTGATCAAAGTTTCACTTTCTAACTCGTGGATTGTACCACATTCAATGTTTGTTTGTCTCACCGTGCAAGAAGCTGAACAGCACACTAGACAAATTCAAAACTCGGTCGGTCTCATACGCCTGTGACTTTTAACTACATAGGACAATTTGAACGAGTTTTGCACCGTAAAATTGTCATATTTTACAGAAAGGAAGGCGAATGATCCATCAATTCGTTCCAGACCGATTTCTTCGATCGATCTAATCCATTGTTTTTCTTTCTTTTTAAAAATCACTGCTATGGCATCAAAAATCTCAAATGTTTTCTGGGGTGCAGATATATCATCTGCAACTACTGTTTCAAAGGCTATTACAGACTCACGCTCATTGTTGCCAAGGTTATAGTTCTGTTTGTAAGCATCCTGCCTTTAGCCTGGAGGCGCCGGAGCCTCAGGTCTGTAACGATTCCCACAAAGTGTGTCGTTCCCCTGCAATTCACGACCGACACCGTGTGCCTCAATATAGAGCCGGGGTCAACAGAGACGTCATCCTCTGTCAAATGTTTAAAAAAATGATATAGCATGGCTATGACAGAAGGCGTTAAACCACACTTGTGCACTAGGCAGTAATGTAAAATCTGCGGGGTGAAATTGACCACCTAAACAGACTCCTTAGAAAACCATCTGTGTTACATGCAGCCTTAGTTCCAGCTCAGAGTCAGTCGGCCAAAATTATATTGTACGACTTTGAAACATATCTCAATCCGGCAGGGCATCACGTCCCCTTTTTAGTATGCACAATAACGTAGCAAGGGATAAAGTGACGCACATGGAGCGTCAATTGCACGCACGAGTTTCTCCTGCATTTCAGGAGACCTCTGTTGGAAAATGCGCACAACACCAGTAGATTTGACAGCTATCTCCTATTCAATGCTATGGTAGAGGAGGGGTTAAAACACTCACTCATCATGCAAGATAGTAAAAGTGACTTGTTTTTAGGATGTAGATTACAGTCAAAAATACATTGACTCACTGTCTTTTCTCACCATGCGCTTGTCTGCCATGCCTAAAACGTTAGGTTTCACAGGTCAACTCAAAGGTTATTTCTATTAAAGTCCGTTACTTCCTCACAAGAAGTGTACACTCTTCTTACTGTTTTCACCCAACTGGGTTACAAACTTTATTAAACTTTAGTGTGTAAAGTACATTCAGCTTGGTCCGGTAACTCAGGTGGTGTCACTCTAAAACATGTCTGTGTGTCACATGGAACTAAACAATGGCTCCTAACAATAGTTCCTATTGTTACATCCTTTCTCTTTTAAGAGTTAGAACTATTATCTCCAAATTTCACTTTATCCAACAAACAAAAGAATATTAAAATAAAATATTAGCAGTGCTTATTACGAAATCATAAACCGTTCCATGTGTTCATCAATCCAAATCTTCTCTCAGCAACTGTAAATAGCAACTAACAAAACTGAAAACACCGTACACATAAACAATTTCACAATTTGTATTACTCAATCATTATCTACAAACTTGAAATGTGCAAATAACCACAATATCAATATCAACAGATGTAAACCATAACTTTTGTGCTTGTTTACTTTACCAGAGTTTAAAGTGCATGTAAACATCAGAATATCACTCTATCTATCAGCATGATAACACACAGTCCATATATAGCCGTGGCTGCACCACTGTGCCACCAGCTCTGGTCGTGAAAGGCGTGTCTCTGTTACCAGTGTCTCTGGGTGTATGTCCTGCTGTGACACTGTGAGGAACAGGAACAGTCTCTGAAAGTTCATATCCCACAGCCTGTGGCTGACTAGGGATGCTGATCTCAATATCCGTACAGTCACTGAGGGTCACTCCAGGTGCACCCCTGAAGTGTCTGCGATTTCTCCAAATGACACTTCCAGAGTGCAACTGAACCTCATAGGACCTCCCATCCACTGGCTTCAGCACCCTGCCTAATCTCCAGACAGTGTGGGGAGAGAGTGGCTGTATCCTCACACAGTCACCCGTGGCAAGTATGTCTAAGTCTCTAGCTGATCTGTTGTAGTATGTACTCTGAAATTGCCGCTTGTTCTTCAGATTCTGGCAGACCCGAACAACTTTTGGCCTTAGCAGGCTTGCTTTCGTTGGCAGCAGTGTTTTGGTACGGCGACTGAGTAGTTGCTGTGCTGGACTGCTATCCAGGCCCTGTGACGGTGTGTTGCGGTGGTCAAGAAGTGCAAGATAAGGATCCTGTCCAGCTGCTTTGGCTTTGATAAGAAGTCTTTTTGCTGTTGTGACAGCTGATTCGGCTTTGCCATTGCTGTGTGGGTAGTCGGGTGATGAGGTCACATGCTGAAATCCCCACTGTTTGCTGAATTTGAGGAAGTCCTGGGACACGTATTGTGGGCCGTTGTCTGAGATCACTGAATCCGGAGTACCTTGGCGGGCAAAATGAGCTTTCAGTTTCTTTATCACTTTCGTAGATTTAGTATCTGCCAGGTAGTTTATTTCCCAAAAGTTTGAGAAATAATCCACAGCGATGAGATAGTCCTTATTGTCAAACACAAACAGATCTGTGCCCACTTTTGCCCATGGCCTGCTTGGCACTTCATGTGACATTGGTGTTTCCTTTTGTTGTTTATTGTCCATTGATATGCAGATATAACACCTGGCTATATACTTTTTGATCTGGTCGTTCATGCCCAGCCAGTAGACACACTCTCTAGCTCTACGTAGGCATCCTTCAACACCCAGATGTGATACGTGTAACCGGCTAGTGATGTCTGATCTCAGTGTATCAGGAATGACAGCAGGCTCACCCCTGAAGATTATTCCATGTTGATTGCTTAATTCTTCTTGTAGTGAGAAGTAAGGCCTGTTTTCACTCGGTACCTGTGACTTGTCCTTGGGCCATCTCTGGCTCATTGTTCTAATGAGAAGCTGCAATGTTTTTTCTTTTTCTGTGGCAGACCTTATGTCATGTAGTCTGTCTGATGAGATCGGTAAGTGTTGCACCATGTTGACAGTCTCTACTTCAGCTTCCACAGGTGTACTCTCCAGAAAATAGGAGTGTCAGCTAGTAACATGTCTTTTCCAGGCATATAAATGACGTCCAGGTCATATTTTTGTATGCGCAGCATCATGCCTTGCAGCCTTTTGGGTGCTCTCAGTAGGGGTTTTCGTACTATGGTTTCTAATGCTTTATGATCACTTTGGACCGTGACTTTGCGGCCATATGTGTATTGGTGGAATTTTTCCATGGTGAAGACCATTGCTAAAAACTCTTTTTCTATTTGTGCATAGCGCCCCTCAGTTTGTGTCAGTGTCCTGCTTGTGAAAGCAACTGGCTTCCCCATCTGCATGAGCGTTGCACCCAAACCTGTGTCTGAAGCATCACACTGTACTGTCAGCTCCTCATCGAGGTTATAATATTTCAATACTGGAGCATTCATTATTGTCTTTTTCAGTTTAAGGAATGCCTCCTTGTCCTCTGTTGTCCATTTCCACTCACTGTCTTTGTTTGTAAGGTCTCTCAACAACTTGCAGAGGTCTGAGAGGTGAGGGCAAAACTTGGTGAGGTAATTAACCATACCTATGAGCCTCTGCACTGCTTTTACATCTGTTGGTGCCGGCATCTGCTCAATGGCACGCACTTTTTTAGGATCCGGTTTGAGTCCATCTGCCGTCAAGCGGTGTCCAATGTATGTGGTCTCTTTTTGTCTCAGTCTGAATTTTTCTGCTTTTAATTTTATGTTCTTTTCTCTGCATCTGTCGAGAAACTGTTTCAATTTTTCATCATGATCCAGTTCTGCTTTCTCTTGTGGCTTCCCTTGTCATATGATCAGGATGTCATCTGCAATAATGTACAGACCAGGTACATTGTCCAACGCTTGTGTAAGCTTTCCCTGGAATATTTCAGGGGCCGGACTTATACCAATTGGCATCCTCAGCCATCTGTACTGTCCGAACAGAGTGGCAAATGTTGTCAAATAGCTGGACTCCTCCTCCAGCTGTACATGCCAGAATCCACTCTTGACATGAAACACTGTGAACACTTTACCTTTTGATAAGTCTGGTAAGATGGTCTTGATGGTTGGAAGTGGGAAGCGACTGCGATTTAGTGCTTTGTTCAAGGGTTTGGGATTGATACAGACTCTTGGCTTGCCATTCTGTTTCTGTACTACCACCATAGCACTGATCCAGTCTGTGCTGCATTCTACAGGAGTGATTATTCCTCTCTGTTGCAGGTCTCTAAGCTTTTCCTTCAGTGATTTCATCAGGGCCACTGGGGCCCCGTCTCTTTGGCAGCTGCACCGGCTTCACTGTGCTGTCCATCTCCATTTCGTATTTTACTGTATTGTATTTTTTGTATTTGGATTCAGCAGGTTAATGGGGATGATGTTGTAACTAGCACCACAGTCTATTTGGAATTTGACCATGTCTTTGCCTAGTAGCATGCCAGCATAGAGAAGCTGAGTGTCCTCTTTAACTGTGTCATTCTCTTTTTCATCCTTTGTTCCTTTGAGTCTGTCTCCACTGCATCCACTATCTCGGTGTCTGTGACAGTGATACATGTTATATCTACATATTTATCACTCACTTATTCTGTTGTTTTAGTACTCACATTTTTCTTCCACCTTTGGTCTGGTTTAGCTTTACATTTGGCTGCAAAGCGGTTCTCTCTGCCACACTTTGCACACTTCTTTCCAAACGCCGGACATTTCTGTTTATTTTTTTCATGTGTTTTCCCGCAGAATTTGCACTCCACTGTGTTGTTACCTTTCCTCTGGTACTGTGCTCATTGAACAGCATGCACCTCTTCTACCATCGGCCCGATGATGGTTTTAACATTCTCCTTAGAGAATTCTGCAGCTCTGCACAGTTGCATACATGTGTCGAGTGTCAAGTTTTTCTCCCGCAACAGTCTTTCTCTCATGATCGTGTTGTTACCACCACACACAATCCTATCGCGAATGAGCGATTCTCTCAAAGTCCTAAAGTTACATGTTTTTGCCAGTAGTTTCAGTTCAGTGACATAACTGTCTATATTTTCACTGGCTCCCTGTTTTTTTTGTGAAGAATAGCGTTCGACAATGTCGTTCACGCTTGGGTTGCAGTGATCATCAAACTTTGTGATGATGCCCTCTATCTTCCATGCATCCTTAGCTATGTTGCCCATCAGGGTATCCAAAAGTTCCTTGCCGCTCTCGCCGTCAAGATAGCTGAACAGTTTTAACTTCTGTTTACCATCAGCTTCAGCCATCGCCAAACCCACATAGAGAGCAAACTTGTCCCTCCAATTCTTCCATGTTTTAGAAAGGTTGCTGGAGTCCAAACACAGCCTTTGCAATGACTTCAGTCCCTCCATGGAATCACACGGCAGTCTCACGCTAGCGGCTAAAAAACTAGCATCAGTTAACTCTCTCTTCCAATCGGAGAACTTGTACGTACTCAGACCGAGTCCTCTTCCGCTGCCGCCATGTTAAAGTCCGTTACTTCCTCACAAGAAGTGTACACTCTTCTTACTGTTTTTACCCAACTGGGTTACAAACTTTATTAAACTTTAGCATGTAAGGTACATTCAGCTCGGTCCGGTAACTCAGGTGGTGTCACTCTAAAACATGTCTGTGTGTCACATGGACCTAAACAATGGCTCCTAACAATACTTCCTATTGTTGTCCGTGAAGGTTCTTCCTATTGTTCTTCCTATTGTTACAATTTCCCCCATCATTTCAGCTCATAGAGTACCATAAATTATTTGGGTCTCTACCCACCCTCACAGGCATATGGCGTGGAGTGTATGACTCCACAAGAACAGAAAGAGTTCTGTGTTTGGTATGATTCAGTGGGTCATTTTCAATTATAAGGAAGAAAGCTCTGCATTACTGTCAAAATAATGTGTGCATGCTTTCCACAGCTTGCACGTCTTTCAGAAAAGAGTACATCGCTGGGACGGGGGTCAATCCTTCAGCTGTGTCACCATCACCTCAGCCTGTTTCTCGCTATAGCCATACTAGCCCCTGACGACTACAGATGTCAGTTTAAAACTTTTTCCAGTGCAGTATACAGTACCAATACAGTGGTTAGAGTGGCTGTCCCACAGTCAAAACATGTTTATTCAGCACGCTTAACCATTTGCTTGGTGGATGGTAACGCTGTGATAGATGGGGTGGAGCATGTGCGGGAGTACCTCGGGTGTTTTTATCGCAGGTGTCCGTCTTGTTTTCAGCCGCAGGACACTTGTCCTTAGAGAGGGCTTCCCTTTGAGCAGGTGCACGATGCTAGTGAGAAGAAATTAGAGATGTTAAAGTTTGTTTACCGGGTGAATCTGGTCTTCATGAGAGAGCATCAGTGGGAGGAGATGTGCAATGAGAAACAGGGAGTGAATGATTTCCTGAAACAATTCGACTCTCCTGAACCCCCAGCTCCTTGTCAAGCCCTGTACGATGGGAGTACCAGTGCAGTACGGCTGAGCTACACTGCGGACTGGGAGGAGAGTGTACGATATGTAGATAGGACATCTTTGTATCCTTACGTCAATTGTAATCACCCTCTAGGACACCACACCATCCTGTACAAAGATTTTGACAGTCCTGAAAATTACTTGAAACTACTGCCATATTTCCCCGTGCTGCCTTAGAAAACCACACGGCGTAAACTTGTGTTTACACTGTGCACATGCGCTGAAATTAATTTCCAGAAGGGCCCATGCAGACACAGAGATGACCGGGGTTTGGGTTACCCCTGAATTAAACAAAGCAGTGGAAATGGGCTATGGAGTGGGTAAAATCACTGAGGTGTGGCACTTTAATAGACAGAGTAATTCCATCTTTGTGGAATACATGCATACTTTTTGGAAAGGTAAGCAGGAAACTTCAGGATACCTCGCTGAGATGATAGATCGGGAAAAATATATCAGGGACTACCTCTGCTCAAACAAGGTGAAAATGAAAACCGACACGTGACTTTAACGCTTCCTCAAGAAAGCACACACCTTATTGCTGGCCGTGGTCCTGAAACAGACCCAGGAGCTGGTCGTGGTCCTGAAACAGCACAGGACGCTGTTCCAGTTCCTGAAACAGAGGCTGGGGGGATAGTTAAGGAGGTTTTGAAAAGCCTCCCCCCACGAGACAGAAAAAATACAGAATACGTCCTCCAAAAGTTTCTTCAGGCTCAAGAGGCTGGACTCCTAATGGCCTTTTTTTACACAAGGAACATATTTTCAATGGCTCTCATATGACTGGCTAGTTTAAAAACTTGTCCGTCTCTTATCATAAAAAATCTCACTCCATACCACCCAGAGGTTGGACTAGTTATGCTTGGTGAGGAACCCTCAAGCTTGTGATCAATACTGTCGTCCCCAGGTGAAGGAGGATGAGGAGGAAGATGAAGCTGCTGGACCAGAGGAAATGGCAAGTACATTGCCCGTCATCAGCCCCCTGGACAGAGAAAACCAGAAGATCTTCTAGAAAAATAGACCCGCTTTTGTTACTCATGAAGAATTTTTTATTGTTATTGTTTTATTTCATTTTGATACAAGTAAATAAATTGTTCACATAGACACAATAACAATAAAGTTTTTTTCCTTCTTTTTCTTTATTCTGTACAAGTGAAATTTTATTTGATTTCATTCAGGAAATTTTGAGTACAGAGTACTGTTTTGTCGGAGACAGCTAATACAAAATGAATTAGCATTGTCTTGTACTTTATTGAGAATTAGCAGTTGCCACAGCCATCACCATTGTTTCCTTTGTCAAGTCAGCAACTGAAATAATCACAGGTGGCAAGGAGAAAGTGTGTGTCCCCACCTCTCAAGAGTATACTGTATTTATTTGCTACTGCATTCAGAATTGATGTACCTCAGAATCCACACAGGAAAACAAAGCAGGACCTCACTTTAGAGTATCAGAGTTCCCAGAATCACACACCTCTTTCATGAGTAGTCTAACCAAGTAGGCATAGCTATAGTACGTTAAGTTTGTCATATTGTTAAACATTTATGTGACTTAAAGTTAAAAGCTTTTTGTCACTTATGATGCAGTTACAGTACATAGATAGCAGCAACCTGTGTGTAGTTTGTTAGTGTGCTCCAATTATGAAAGCACTGTAGTTCACTATATTACCAAAGAAATCATTAGTACAGTTACTGCTAGCAGCCTGGCTACTCTCCAAAGCAAAAGCAACTGTCAGAATTCCAGTTTCCAGTGGACTTACAAACCGAAGACCCTGTTAAGTAGGTAGGTCTTCATACTTACTGATCCATCAGAAAGCATGTTGGATTTGAACCATCTCAAGTCTGGTCAACACCAGTTAACACATGTCACTAAAGTTTGTCAAGTTAATGCCAATCTAGTTGCAATTGTTTTAACATGGTTTTTATCAAATCAATTCAAATCAAATTTAAATCAAACTTTATTTGTATAGCCCAAAATCACAATTTACACATTATCTCACTGGGCTTTGACAAACTGTACAGATCCTCTGCCCTTAGACCCTCAAACCGGGCGAGGAGAAATTTAAAAACCCTAAACTGAAAATAAGACACCTCAGGAAGAAGAGGAGGGATCCTTCTTCCAAGGATGGACAGATGGCAATAGATGTCACTTGTACAGAACACAACAACATGACAATAGCAGATTAGTAAGAAGATTTATGAGAAATCTCTTGACCCAGAAGCTGGTGTAGTCTGTTGGTTCAAGAGTCATAGTGGTCCATGTATCCAGACTCGTGTGTTGCTTATGAAATCTGTAAGTCCAAGGGTATGGGGAATCCATAAATTCAGAGGTCTGTGAAGTCTATTGATCCAGAAGCAGGTGTAGTCTATTGGTCCAGGAGTTGTAGTTCATGTATCCAGATCTGAGAGTTGCTGATGAAGTCAGTGGGTCCAAGACTATGTGAAATCTATAAATCCAGGGGTATGTGAAGTCTAGTGATCGCAGACATGGGTATAGTCTGTTGGTTAGGGAATTCTTAAAGTGAAGTCATTGTAATCCATTAATCCAGATTTGCGCTGGTCAATCCAGCCTAGGATCCAAGTCACAAGATCTCCTGTCCTAATGTGGGCAATAGGTATCAGGCAGGACCACAGCAGCAGCTCCCATCGCGACCTAGAAAATCTAAAAGACTGTGGGGAAGAAGTAAAGTTAGTATAATGTTTTGTTAGGATATTGGTAATTAGAGGTGGAGAGATAGTCAGAGTCAGAGGGGGAGGACCTGGCAACCTAAACCTATAGCAGCATAACTAGGGGCTAGATAGGCCAGCCCTAACTGTAAGCTTTATCAAAAAGGAAGGTTTTAAGGCTACCTTTAAAATCGGAGAGTGTGTCTACCTCCCATATCAAGACTGGAATATTCCACAGGAGAGGAGCACAGGAGAGCTCCCATTCTACTTTTGGAGATTCTGGGAATCACACGTAACCCTGTGTCCTGAGAGCGTAAGGTTCTGGTTGGGTGATAGGGTACTATGAGATCCTTAAGACAGGATGGTGCCTAACCATGAATGGCTTTGTAGGTGAGGACTAGGATTTTAAATTCTATTCTGTACTTAACATGGAGCCAGTGCAGAGAAGCCAGTATGGGGTAAATATGGTCCCTGATCATCGTTCTTGTCAGTACATGCACTGCTGCATTCTGGATTAACTGAAGAGTCTTTAAAGTCTTATAAAAGCAGCCTGAAAATAAAGAATTAGTAATCCAGCCTGGAAGTAACAAATGCATGAGCTAGTTTTTCTGCATGTTGTTGAGACAGGATTTGCTGGATTTTAGCGATGTTAGGGAGGTGAAAGAAGGCCCTCCTTGAAATCTGTTTTACGTCTGATTTAAAAGACAACTCCTGGTCGAAGATAACATCCAGGTTTCTGACAGTGGTGCTAGAGGCCAAGGCAATGCCACCCAGATTATCTATGTTGTTGGATAATGACTCACTGATTAGTTTAGGGCCAAGCACAATTGCTTCAGTTTAGTCAGAGTTTAACAATAAAAAGTTACGAGACATCCAATTTTTAATGTCCTTAAAAAATGTCTGGAATTAACTAACTGATGGGTTTCATCTGGCTTCATTGATAAGTATAATTGTGTGTCATCTGCATCGCAATGAAAATGTATGGATTGCTTTCTAATAATATTACCTAAAAGAAGCATGTATAGAGTGAATAGTATTGGCCAACACACAGAACCTTGTGGGACTACGTGACTAACCTTGTCATATCTGGATGATTCATCATTAACATGTATAAAAATTTTATCTATCAGATAAGTAGGATTTAAACCATCCTAAAGCAAATCCTTTAATGCCAGTTGTTGTTCCATCCTCTGTAGTAGGATGTTATGATCAATAGTGTCAAAAGCTGCACTAAGATCTATTAAGAATAGTACAGAAATAAATCCTAATCAAATGTAGTGAGGAGGTCATTTGTAACTTTTACCAGTGCCGTTTCTGTGCTTTGACGCTTTTCTAAAACCTAACTGGAAGTCCTCAAATACACTATTATCCTGAAAAAAAGCTACTTAGTTGTTTAGCTACTGCTTTCTCTAGAATCTTTGAAAAAAAGGGGAGGTTGGATATTGGTCTATAGTTGGCTACAACTTCTGGGTCCATGGTAGGTTTTTTTTAGGAGGAGGTTTTTTAATTATAGCTGCTTTAAAAGACTGGGGCACATAACCTGTTACAAGAGATAGATTGATTATATTCAGCAGCTGAGTGCTAACTTAGGGTAAAACGTCTTTGAGCAGCCTAGTAGTTATGGGGCTTAGTATACAAGTTGACAACTTAGATGAAGATAATGTTGTAGTTAGTTCAAGAAGGTCAATTGGATGGAAGCTTTTCAAACACATATCAGGACTAGCAACGGCTTATAAAGTTTCCGTTGCTGAACTCGAATCTGTTAGGTGTAGGATGTTTTTTCTGATGAGTATAATTTTATTATTAAAGAAGTTAATAAAATCTTTACTGGTGAGGACTCTAGGAATGCATGGTTCAATGGAATGATGGCTCTCGGTCAGCCTGGCTACAGTGCTGATAAGAATCCTGGCATCATTCTTGTTTTCTTCTATTAACACTTAATATTAATCTTTTCTTGCTCGGCGAAGGGCCTTCCTGTATACCTTAAGAATATCCTGCCAGGCCAGGCGTGACTCTTCCAGTTCAGTAAAACGCCATTTCCTTTCAAGTTTGTGAGTTTTCTGTTTTAACCTGCCAGTGCTAAGATTATACCATTGAGCGAGTCTCTTGAGCGTTTTTTGTTTTCTTTTTAACTGGGGCAATAGAATCGAGTGAAGCACGTAGAGACCCGGCAGTACAATCAGCAAGGGGATCAAGCTGGGAGGGGCTAAAATTAAGATATGACTCCTCTGTTATATTAGGATATAGCACTGAATTTATTGCAGAGGAAATAATTTCTTTAAATTTTTCAACAGTGTCCTCAGATATGCATCCGCTATAAAAACTAGTGAGTCTTATAGCTGATGAGCAGAAATTCAAATGTAATAGGATAATGATCTGATAAAAGCACATTTTGTGTGAGACTTCTAAGTGATTAATTTCAATCCCATATATCAGAACAAGATCAAGGGTGTGATTAAAAGTGTGAGTTGATTCTTATACTCACTGGCAGAAGCCAAATGAATCTAACAGTGACAGCAATGCAGTACCAAGGCTGTCGTTTTCAACGTCTACATGGATATTAGAGTCGTCTTGGTGTTTCTTCTGAAGGCAACTGGACTTCTTGTAGTTTCTTGAAGATGTTTCTCATCTCATCCAAGAGGCTTCTTCAGTTCTAAATTTCTGGTGCGGAGTCCCCAGTATTTAACCTTGAAGGATCCTTCTTACTCAGGGTAGTGGTTAACTCATGGGACAAGTTAACAACTTCATCACAAAAGCACAGGAAGCTCAATGTGCCAAGGGTAAGGAACGACAGACCAGAAAATTCCTTGCACTCCAGGCCAAAGCCTATAATACCCCGTGGGCTTTTGAACCATCCGACCACAAGCAGGAAGACACAACAGACAGTCAAGATAAGTGGGTTAAAAACTTATCTAACAGAGACCCCACCCAGTCAGAAAAGAATGTCCTAGTCAAAGGACTCAACTTCGCCATCTCTCCACAACAGCTGCCTGTAGTGGACCTCATCACAGCCACATAATCAGCCATAAGGTCCAACAACCTTGTATTAGCAGAAGCTGAACAACTCGGGATGAAGGTATCAGCAGCATTTGCAAGCGCAAAAATACCTCCATCTAATATCACAATTGAAGAGAGGAAAGTCATAACGACACATAACAAAGACAACAGCATCACTATTCTTCCGGCAGACAAAGGGAGATGTACAGTGGTACTCAACCAACCAGATTACCATTCTAAGATCACCACCTTGCTCAGCGATGACAACACCTACGAAACACTGAAGCGTGACCCCACCAGTGGATACAAGAAAAAGGTAATAAACTGCTTACAACAATTGGAGAAGGACGGAGTCATCAATCGTCCCACTTACTATAGACTGTATCCAGGAGATTGCATACCATGCATATACGGCCTTCCCAAGATCCACAAGGAAGGAACCCCGTTAAGACCCATTGTCAGCAGCATCAACTCAGTTAGTTATAACATTTCTAAACATTTCACAACTATACTTTCACCTCTGGTTTGCAAAACTCCACACAACATCCAGAATTCTAATGACTTCACCAGCAAAGTTTGGGACCTCAGGCTGGCACCAGAGGAAACCATGGTCTCCTTTGATGTCACCTCAATCTTTACATGCATACCCACATCCAAAGGGGTGGAAACCGTCCAAAAACAACTAATGCAAGACAGTACTTTGGACCTTAGAACCAACTTCACCCTGGAACAAATCTGTAATTTGTTGGACCTATGCCTATCCACCACCTACTTCAAGTACAACAAATATTTCTACAGACAGAAGCATGGCTGTGCCATGGGATCCCAAGAGTCTCCTATTGTGGTCCATCTCTACATGGAGGAAGTGGAAAGAAGTCACTGAGCTCCTTCAAAGGAACAACACTGAGCCATTGGTTCATATATGTGGATGACACCTGGGTCAAGATTAAAACCCAAGAGGTAGAAGCCTTCACAGAACACCTTAACTCAGTAGACAGCAACATCAAATTCACAAGGGAGGACACGAAAGAGAATAGGCTGCCTTTCCTGGACTGTGCGATACACCTTGAGAAGGGCTCAACATTGAAGTCTACCGGAAACCTACTCACACAGACCAGTATCTGCTCTTCAACTCTCACCACCCTTTGGAACACAAGCTGGGAGTTATCACAACCCTACATCAGCGGGCTGAACATTTTCCCACAAGGACAGAGGGGAAGTGTAAGGAACAAAAACACATCAAGACAGCATTAAAAACCTGTGGATACCCTAACTGGGCGTATGTCAAATCCACTAAGCGCTCCAGGAACAACACCCCGACAGCACAGGAAGAGGAGAGGAACAAATGCCACAACATTGTCATTCCGTATGTGGCAGGGGTGTCAGGGAAATTCAGAAGAATTTTCATTAAGCATATTATACCAGTTCACTTCAGACCCTGCAACACTCTGAGACAGAAACTGGTTCACCCGAGAGACAAAACTCCCAGACACAAACTTAACAATGTTGTTTATACAGTCCAGTGCATTGAGGAGTGTGCAGACTTTTATATCAGGGAAACCAAACAGCCTCTCCACAAACGCATGGCTCAACACCAGAGAGCCAGCTCCTCTGGCCAGGACTCAGCAGTCCATTTACACTTAAAGGAGAAGGGATACTCCTTTGAGGATGAGAATGTGCATGTGCTGGACAGGGAGGATAGATGGTTTGAGAGAGGAGTAAAGGAGGCCATTTATGTCAAGCTGGAACAGCCATCACTTAACAGAGGAGGAGGAATCAGACATCAATTGTCTGCCACATACAATGCAGTTTTGAAATCCCTCCCCAGGAAACTTAACCACAGTTCACACCTTGACTCATGTGAAACCAGCAACTCACATGATGACCGGGGGGAGTGACTACCTATCTGATGGTGGGTGGATCTGAGTCACATGGATTGGGGGCGGGGCTTTGTACCCTTTGCCCACTACCCTGAGTAAGAAGGATCCTCCACAAGGTTAAATGCTGGGGAAATCCCTACCAGAAATCTAGAACTGGAAAAGCCTTTTGGATGAGAAGAAACTTTAAGAACTCCAGTTGCCTTCAGAAGAAACACCAAGACTACCATGATATGGGTGACTGAGAATCTTCACAGACACATTAGAGTCACCTACAATAACAACTTTATCTGTTTTAAGGACAAAGGCTGAGAGAAACTCTGAAACTTCAGATAAAAATTCAGTGTAGGGTCCAGGTGCTTGATACACTATAACAAACATAGTTGGTTTCAGAGTTTTCATGGTTTGATCGGAAATGCTAAGAATGAGATTTTCAAATAAACTAAAATTTTGTTTGGGTTAGGGTTTATTAACAGGACAGAATTGAAAATAGCTGCAATTCCACATCCTCTGTCTCTGTCTCAGGGAATGTGTGTGTTAATGTGACTGGGAGGAGTGGATTCATTTAGACTTACATATTCATCTTGACACAGCCAAGGTTCGGTCGCTAGCAGAACCGTCATGCCAATGTCACCAGGTGGCTGAGAGACGATAAAACAGAGGGACTCTGGGGAGAAACTCCCTGGGGTGAAGTTTGTAACACAAATACTGGGACATGACAGAGTAGAGAGTAGAAAAAGTAGGTAAAGAACGAGGTAGAGAAATAGAGGCAGAAATGCAGATCTAGAGATTTGTTTTATGTGGGAGTCAACTCCCAGATTTCTTACAGTGCTATTAAAGGTTAAAGGGATGTTGTCCAGAGTAACTATGTCATTCAATAATTTATTTCTGAGGTGTGTAAGACTGAGAACAATATTTCAGTTTTATCTGAATTGAGCAGCAAAAAATTGCAGGTCATCCAAATTTTGATATCTTTAAGACAGGCTTGAACTTTAGCTAGACTGTTGGTTTTGTTGGTTTGAAGGATAAATATAGCTGGGTGTCATCTGCATAGTAGTGAAAATTATTAACATGGTTCCTGATATAAAAACAGCCTGCTGCTGGGCTTCCAGTGGGACACCGACATGGCCGCTTATCGTATGGCTCCACTCTGCTGGGCTTCCTTACCCCCATTCCACAGCCACATATGTGGAATAAACTTTGCTAAAATAGTTTCAGACAGTGCTATTAACAAATATGCCACAGGACCCGAAGCAAAACCATCCTTGTTCAACGAGACAATCCAAAAAGAACGTGATGGAGGACAAGATGGACGCGAAAGATCACAGCCCTGCCACACCTGACAACATCATGTCCGAGCTTGCCAGCATCAAAAGCCTTTTGCAACGGATAGCAGCAGATGTGAGCAGCGTGAAAACAGGCCTGGAAATGCTACTAACCACTGTGGAGCAACTTGGTGCGCGGGTGCGGAGGCTGAAACTAGGATTTCTGACCTGGAGGACGACAGCCGAGGGGCTAACATAGACTCCGCCATATCAAACTTAAAAAAGCTCCAGGATAAAGTTACGTACTTAGAAGATGCCGGAAGACGGAATAATGTGTGTGTGGTGGGCTGAGATAGAAAAATATCGGTGGAATGTTGTTTTGCACTCCACTCTAACCAAGGCCATGTGAAAGGCCTGGAGCACGCTGTGTACCATCTCATATCTCTAAGAAAGGTTACGCTGACCACTTTGGGGAGAGGAGAATGTATGTGTGTGCTTTGTTTTGCAATACTCGTATCCAAAACATGCGTGTGTTATAAAACTTATAATAAGAGTAAGAGTACGCCATTTATTCAATAAAAACTGGTGTGACGCCAGAGAGTTTGGGATGGCCACCCTCCCTCTCTCGCGTGAAGTAAACAACTCCATTATAGAAAGAGGGACATAGTCGCACTCAGGCAGAGTCTGCTGCGGGTTTCGTACGGACGCCCAGCTGGTTGGATGCACACTCTGCCGGGGGGGTTGGCTCTCCACTCCAAGGCGTTACGGTAAGAGTATAATCCTTTGCATCTAACCGATTGTTATGTAACTGAGTGTATCTGTGGCGGAATAAATAACGCGCTTGTTCTAGCAGAACACTGTGTCCCGTCATTTCTGTGTGCCGACTCTCGACGATCCTCTAAGGATTGTTTCAAAACATGGGCATACCTGAAAATGTAGAGGAACAAGATCTGAGTGGTTTTGTGCTCAACATATTGGTTTTAAAACTGGGCCCTCAATGTGGAAGCGGGATTTGAACTGGAGTGAACCCATCGCATCAGCCCGAAGCGGGACGTTGGGTTCGCTTTGGCTTGTTTTCTGAGATTCAGCGCTAGAGAAACTGTTCTTCAGGGTGCCCGCGAGAAGAGGAGAGTCGAATGGCAGGGCAACAGGATCTCCTTCTTCCAGGATCTTTCTCAAGATGTGCTGTATCCAGCGACTCTGAAAGTCTCTGCAAACAACAGGTCCCACACCTTCAACTTGCCAGATGCGGCAGCCGCCTTCCTCACCAAGCAGGACTTAATACTGGACTGAGTGTCGGACTGGAACTCTTCATGGACATAATGGGTATGTTGGGTTGTTATTCTCCTGGCTGTTTATTTTAAAGCACCAGATTTATAGCGTGTCATTTTCATATCGCACATATTGTTTAGTCTACTGTCTCCAGAGAGGACTATTTGCCATCCTTGTTGGGGGTCTGTGCATACACGGATGTGCACGCACATATTAGCGTACTATTATTTTCAACTGACACATGTACATTTACCTGCAGCAGATATAGGGTCAGCATATTTGGGAAGATTTTATCTGAATAGGTATGTGTGTATAGATATGTATGCCCGTGTTTGCACAGAGTTTCTACACTGAATGTGCCTGATGTTATTTTATTTTATTTCTTTTTTTTTCAAAATGATGATTATCATTCTTTTACTTATATTATTTAATTTTTCTCCTGGAAGACAAAATAATACTCAGTTGTGGTTAACAAGTTATCATCTTATACATGAAAAGCATATTAAGGTGTTAAAAAAGGATGGGGGGGCGGATGAGGCAGGCCGGGTGCCCCTTACATACGGATGCACTATAGTAGTTAAGTTGGAATAGGAGGGCCCCATGTTCCTTTAGGGCTAATAGTTGTTTTTTTTTTTTTTCTTTTTATATATGTTGTGTTAATGTCATGTCGGACAGTGTTCAGTTATGTGTGTGTAAGTTCTTTCGTTTCACGAGGGAAAGATCTAACAGGGCAGGATGTCTAAGTATTTTCTGGTAAATGCTTTTAATTATCTGACTAATTATACATCTAGTAACAAACTATGGGTGAACTGGTTAGATTGACATCATTGAATGTTAAGGGTGCAAACTCAGCCATCAAAAGGAGGAATATTCTATTGTATCTCAAACAGAAAAATCCAGATCTGGTCTTCCTGCAGGAGACTCATTTGGAAAAGGAGGACTCGTTATTATTGCAAAGGGATTGGGTTGGGAAAGTTCTATATAGTACCGGGTCTTCTAGTCAGAGGGAAGTTGTCATTTTAATTCGGAAGAATTTTAATATTAAAATACTTAAACAACAGTCAGATGAAGAGGGGAGATGGTTAGCTATAGATGCTGAACTCTTTGGTATTAGGTACACTTTTATGAACATATATGCTCCAACAGCGGAACAGCCGGGCCTCTTTGTAGAGGTTAGTAATGAAATTACACTGTTTGGAAACACTTATGTAGTATTAGGTGGGGATTTCAATAATGTTAGGAATCCTAAGGTTGATAAAACGGATACATGGGGTATTACACGACCCTCACAGGCACAAAAAGCAATTGATACATTGGAAGAAGAGTTAGATTTAGTGGATGTTTGGAGATATTTTCACCCTTCTGACAAGGAAATTACTTTTTATTCCCATCCACATATCTCTTATTCAAGGATAGATTATTTTCTCATCTCAAAATCACTACTCTCTATCACTGAACAAACGAATATAGGTACCATCCTAGTATCAGAACATGCGCCAGTGGGGTTGTCACTACGTTTGGGCCAATTATCAAAACTTCGGCCCACTAGGTGGAGATTTAATTCATCCCTGCTCAAGGAGGAGCAGTCAGTGGAATTTATCAAAAGTAATATACTAGATTATTGGCTGAACATTGAAGGCTCAGTGTCAAATCCAGCTGTGGAGTGGGATGCGTTTAAGGCTGTTATTAAAGGTCGACCTATTCAACACTGCTCATATCTGAAAAAGAAATCTGTTCAGCATCTCCATGAACTGTAGGTGGATATTAAAAAATGGAAAAGATGCATTCTACCTAATCTGACGACTCGACTCTTCTTGAACTAAATAAATTAAAAGTGAACTACAACTCTATATTACAGAAGAAAGTCGAATATACATTATTCAGAACTAAAATATTTTGAACAAGGGGAGAGAACAGGGAGATTTCTTGCACAGAGAGCAAAGCAGCAGTATTGTCAGGGTCTGGGGTTTGTTGTAGTTTTTGTTTTGGGTTTTCTTGTGGTGTCCTCCTTCCACTCCCCCCTCCCTCTTGTGGTGTTTTTCAGCGTGTGTGGCAGGAGGCGTGGTTGGCCAACTTTCCACCTTCCCTGGTCTACAGTGGAGGAACACCTGGTTCTCATTGTCGGTAATCAACCACTCCATAAAACCCTGGTCATCACTCCACCACTTCGCCAGATAATTCCGGTCTGCTCGTATGTGCCTTGCTGTGTTTCTTTGTTTCTGTCACCAGTGTGTAAGATGCCACCCCTTTGCTCTTCACCAGCTGAACTTCCACGGTTCATTAAACCTCTTAAACTGTTCGCTCGTGTCCGGCTCCGCTACTGTTGGTCCACATTAACTGAACGCAACAAGTACACCCAATCAATTATACCAGGGATACAGAATGATAGAGGTGAACTGAAGACAGACGGCATAGACATAAATGCAATATTCGCCACATTTGATCAAAATCTTTATAAATCAGATAACCCAAATATTCAGGATATTAGTTCCTTTTTATCTAGTGTAAACTGCCCAACTCTATCACGGGAGGAACGGGGTGAAATTGGAGCAGATATTACATTGGAGGAGGTTAAAAAGGCTATACAGGACCTGCAGGGTGGCAAATCTCCAGGGAAGGTTGGCCTCCAGGCTGAATTTTATAAAATATTTTCAGATCTTCTTGCCCCAAAACTAAGAGTATTTAAGGATGCCTTAGAAAGAGGTCCTCTTCCAGATAGTGTGCAAACTGCTATAATAACTTTGATTTATAAAAAAGACAGGGACCCACAACAATGGGGCAACTACCACCCAGTATCACTGATTAATGTTGATGCTAAGCTGCTTTCCAAGATTTTAGCATCTAGACTGGAGGATGTTTTACCAAAACTTTTTCACCCAGATCAAGTGGGTTTCATTAAGAACAGGACATCGTCTGACAACCTATGCAGGCTGCTCCATCACATGTGGCAAGCTGGAAATGAGGCAGATATAACTGTAGCTTTCTCACTGGATGCTGAGAAAGCATTCGACAGGGTGGAGTGGGAACACATTTTTCGGTCACTAAAAAAATTTGGTCTTGGTCCATCTTTTATTAACTGGGTTAAATTATTATATTACAATCCCAAGGCATCTGTAGTAGCAAATGGCAGGAGGTCTCCCCCTCTTCAGCTTCACAGGGGGACATGGCAGGGTTGCCCCCTATCCCCTTTAGTATTTGCTCTGGTCCTTGAACCACTAGCAATTGCTATTAGGCAAAATAAAAATATAGTTGGCATTAAGGCTGGTGGCAAGAAGCATAAATCGCTCCTGTATCCGGACGATATTTTGTTACTGTGAAGATGCCCATCAACAGCTATACCTCACATCCTCACCTTGGTTGACTCATTTTCATGTGTGCCTGGTTACAAGATAAACTGATCAAAGTCTGAAGCAATGCCCCTATCGAGAGTCGGTCCACCTAGTGTTCGGCAGGGTTGGCAATTTTCATGGCAGCCATCTGGCCTCACATATTTGGGTATAAAGATCACTCCGCGGCTGGATAACATTATGACAATCAATCTCCTCCCTCTAATTCAGAAAATTGAGGTTATGCTACAAAACTGGACCAAATTGGGACTGTCACTTCTGGGTAAAATTAATATTGTAAAGATGGCAATAGTTCCTAAAATTAATTATATAAGTAATATGTTACCATTAAGCTTACCACGCAATGCACTATTAAAATATAATTAAGCTGTTTACAATTTTTTATGGGTTTGTATAAAACCATGTATAAATCGGACAAAACTTTATGCCGCCATAGAGGATGGAGGCCTAGGTCTCCCCCATACAGCCTGGTATCATTATGCTTTCTGTCTCAAACAATTATCAAAACTATATATGACAGCTGACCAAGCTCCAGCGGTGGTGGGTATAGAGAAAGACCTTACATACCCTTACCCGGTCCAGGCCTTTATTACTCAAACTAGTGATGTCATCCCTTATAATAATCCAGTATTCACTTTCTCAAAGGAGACATGGCAAGCCTCACATAAGACCGTGGGCGTAAATCCCAATTTTACAAATAAATCATCATTATAGCGTAATAAAAGCCTCAGGATAGGTAAAAAAAACAAACATTTTCCTGGGTTGTTTGTGTCAAATATAGAATTGTTTATATTGGGGACTTATTTGATGGAAAACAACTTCTGTCTTTTGAACAATTAAGGGAAATGTATAAACTCCCAAACAAAGATTTTTGGATATACTTGCAGGTACGGAGTTGTATTCTGGCATACTTTAAACAAATACCACTTATATCCAAAACCCAAATACAGGTCAGACTGGAACAGGATGGGCACTTTAAACGGAAAACATCATGTTTCTATAACCTCTTGAGGGGATCCCAGCCACCCAGTTTTGAAGGCCTTAAGAGATGCTGGGAGAGGGATATAGGGGAAGAGATATCTGGGAAAATATGGGGGCAAATTATTGGATCATGGTTTAAAGTTTCAAGTGAAATGCAGACATGTTTGATTAGTTATAAAATTATCAACAGGATTTATTGGACCCCATGTAAAATGGCATGGCTAGGACTTAGAGACTTTAACCTATATTGGAGATGTAATGCTTCGTGTAGCACCCTCTTAAATATGTTGTATTCATGCCCCATGATAGATTTCCTATGGTCTAAAATGATCTCTTTTATCCTGATGATGTCGTGATGTCCTCTACACTGATACAACAACCGATGCTTTGTCTATTGGATGTGGTGTCGAAGGGAAGTGGTCTAAATGTCCGCCAGATCTCATGGTGCAGAACAGTACTTATCACCGGATGCAGGATAGTGTTGCAACATTGGAAAACTAAAGGAGATACATATCGGTGAGGGAATGGTTCGACGAAATGGCTAAGATTTCCTCCTATGAAAGGCTCTGCTACAGACTGATAGATAGGGAAGATATATATATGAAAATATCGGGTCCTTATATTTCTTCAACTTGGCACACTGGTGAGGTGTGCCCATTCTTTTAATTTCATCCATTAGTCAGTATACATCTATATACATGTATTTGTATACGTGTATGTATGTATATATGTGTGGGTGTGCATTTACTGTATGTATATAATGCTCTGTCTCTGTTGGATTCCCTCTGTGTTTTGTTTCTTGTTTCTTGTAAATGTTCTATTTTTGGTTCTGTCTTGACTTGTGACACAGTGTACTGATATGGCATGTATGTCATTGTATGTTTTTTTTTCCCTGCTGAAAATCAATAAAAAAGAGAATTAAAAAAACCAAAAAAACCCCCAAAAAAACCATGGTTCCTGATAATGTTACCTAAGATCCAACAGAACAAGCACAGATAGAAGTCCCTTGTCTGATGCAATTAAAAGATTGTTTGTAACTTCGACTAGTGCAGACTCTGTGCTATGATGCTTTCGAAAACCTGACTGGAAATATTCAAAGATATTCTATATCAGTAAGAAAACCACACTGATTTACTACCATTTTATGTAGGATTTTAGAAATAAAGGTAAGATATTGGTCTGAAGTTTGCCAGAACCTCAGGATCAAGTGTTGGCTTTTTAAGAAGTAGCTTGATTATAGCTACTTTGAAGGACTGTGGTATGTAACCTGTTATCAGGGAGGAATGTGCTAATTAGGGGTAGTGTGTCTTTAAAAAGTATGGTAGGAATTGGGTCTAGAATACATATTGTTGAGATTAATTGTTCAAGGTCAACTGGTATAAAACTTGTTGAGGCAACTAATTGATCTTGTAGCTGACTGCAAGATCTCTGTTCAGAGGAAGGTCTGCGTCAGTTAAAGATTGATGTTTCTGAATTTTCTCTCTAGTAAGTAATTTTTTTTGTATTAAAAATTTCAGAAAATCATTACTAGTTAGGTTTATAAGAATGTGTGGCTCAAGAGATCTGTGACTCTGTGTCAGCCTGGCTACAGTGCTGAACAGAAAACTAAATCAAATCAAATCAAATCAAATTTGTATAGCCAAAAATTACAATTTACACATTATATCACTGGGCTTTGACAAACTGTACAGATGTGAAACCCTCTGCCCTTAGACCCTCGAACCGGGTGAGGAAAAAATGAAAAATCCCTAAACAGGGAAAATAAGAAACGTCAGGAAGAATCACAGAGGAGAGGGATCCTCCTTCCTAGGACTGACAGACGTGCAATAGATGTCACTTGCACAGAACACAACAACATGACAATAACAGTTTACTAAGAATGTTTGAGTTCAAATGAGTCTATAAATCCAGATATAATATGGGTATAGTATGTTGGTCCAGAAGTCATTGTAGTACATTGGCTAGGCTGGGCAATCCAGCCTAGGATCCAAGTCACAGGATCTCCTGTCCTAATTTGAGCAGTAGGCGCAAAGCAAGACCACAACAGCAGCTCCGGCCGCAATGTAGTCAATTGGTCCAGGAGTCGTTGTAGTCCACGTGTCAAGATCTGAGTGTTGCTGATGTAGTCAGTGAGTCCAAAAGTTTTTGGAATCTATAAACCCAGGGATATGTGAAGTGTAGT
The DNA here is from genome assembly GCA_001698575.1 of Mola mola. NCBI lineage: Eukaryota > Metazoa > Chordata > Actinopteri > Tetraodontiformes > Molidae > Mola > Mola mola. The sequence continues at coordinate 1,304,668 of KV751396.1, forward strand.
TGTTACAAGTCTCGGTTTGAGAACCCATAAACAGGTAAGAATATGGCTGTTGAGAGGTTATGTTAAAGGCCTCTTGAAACAGCATACAAAGAATGACACAGTGCGATGATGTCTTTCTCCACTAGCCTCTTCAAGCAGAATTTATTTTACTCAAAAATCTTAATATTTTCTGTCTTCTTGTATTTTCTCTTATCAATAAACTTTACATAGTCAAGCTATTTTCTTTTCTTTCTTTTACAATACAATGCATTTCAGTTATATTTGTCTTTTAAACAAAACAACACATTAACTGCACAATGACTGCATGAAATGCATGTTTTCTAAGTTTTTAACTGTCCATCTTAAGTATTTCTAAATGTTTTTAATAAATGTATTTTCTCAGTGCATATGCAACCATAAAAGTATCTATCTAGCATTTGCTTACAATGAACTAGGCACTTGGTAAATATATTGCATGAGTTGGAATAAGGCTTTTGAAAAAAAAAAATATTTATCCTAAGATATCCTAACTACAAAAATAAAACTATCTTGAGCCAAAACCGAATCTATCTTTACCACAAAACAATGCAGATCTGTCATTTTAGGTGCAGACGTATATAATGGGGGAAAATAATACTGATTGAATTTGGTCACAAATAACACTCAAATTTACTAATAACTTCAGCAAAATCGATCTCAGTTGAAGATAACAACGTTCAACAACAAGCATTTAAGCTATGACACTTTAGCATGGTACAAACCTGTTGAAACAGTATACAAAGAATGACACAGTGTGACGATGTCTTTCTCCATTAGCCTCCTCAAGCAGAATGAGGAAGATGCGTCAGTCATTCACAAATAAAGTCCTAGAGAAAGATTTCGATCACCCCACTGCCTCCTAGCGGCACTAGGAAAATCACACTGAGTATAGTGAAATTGGGAGGAGCCCTCTCTCATTCAGATTTCTTACCAGGACACAGTCACCTGGTTCAAGGACAACACCCTTCATGTGGCGGTCATAGTATCTTTTTCTTCCAGAACTTGACTGTTGGCTGTTCTCAGATGTGAGTCTGTAAGCTTCTTTCATCCTTTGTGCCCACTTCTCATCATAGCCTCTTGGAGAAGTGGCTTTCTCTTCAGTTGCTAGGCCAAATATCATGTCCACAGGCAGGCGTGGGTGGCGTCCATACATAAAATAGAAAGGTGAATACCCTGCTGCCTCATGCCTGGTCGGCCTGATGTGAGTGTTCTCTCCATCTTTCCTTCTCTTTTTCACCCAGGGTTCTGAGCATTTGGAGCAAGGTACGGTTAAATCTTTCTGCAGGGTTACCCTGACGATGGTAGGGCGTGGTCCTTGAATGACCAACTCCAATCAGCTGGAGCAGGGTCTTGAAGAGTTGATTTTCAAATTCCCTCACCTGGTCATGATGCAATTATGGTAAAGTGGTCTAAAACAACCAGAATAAATTCAAAGCCTCCCTTGCTCGGCTCCAAGTGAAGGTAGTCAATGGAGACTAACCTAGAGGGGACGTAGAAGTAATGCTTCCCATTGGCTCTCTGATGCGATAGAGAGGTTTCTTCTACTTAATGCAGGGACACTTCCTAGCAACATAAGCTTCAACATCTTGCTTCATTTGTGGCCATAGAAGCAGTCCCTGGCTAGGCTCAAGACCCTTTCTGCCCCCATATGTCCCATATTGTCATGGAGGTGTCTCAACACCACAGGTTGGCTGGTCAGGCAGGACAAGCGGACTTCTCTGGTTTGTTCTCCTGTACAGCAGATGATTCTCCAGGTGGAGTTTCTCCCATTGGTATACAAGTTTTCTTGTAGTGGCTCTAACTCCTTTCCTCATGTCACTGGTCAGTGTATTGTTTGTCTCTTTCAGTTTGATGTCTTGACTGATGGCAGGGTCAGCTTGCTGAGACTTAACAAGCTCATCATGGCTGATGATTGGGAGCAACTCTGGCGACTATGGGTTCGAGCAATCTCTTGACAGGTTCAGGAGAGCGATATAGGCAACATCTTGTTGTTTAGCTGCTCTGCTAACTTCCCATGTTGCTAGTATGGTGTCTCTTGACAGCTCATCTGTGCATGAGTCGACATACTTGTTAATGTCCAATGGCAGCCTGGACAACGTGTCAGCATCAACATTAGCCTTCACGGGTTGATACTTGACATCGACCCGGAAGTCGACTACCTCACCAACCCATCAGTGGCCAACAGCGTTTAGCTTAGCTGTACTCATCACATAAGTCAATGGGTTGTTATCTGTGTACAAAATAAAGTGAGGTGCGTAGAGCAGGTAGTCTCTGAACTTTTTGCATACGGCCCACTTCAAAGCCAAGAATTCAAGTTTGCCTTAGTGAAGATTGTAATTTTGCTCAGCAGGAGTCAGCATCCTGGACCTATAGGCAAAGATTCTGAGCTTCCCTCCCTGGCATTGCTATAGCACAGCACCAAGACCTTGTTCTGATGCATCTGTGTGCAGCACATAAGGGAGATTGAAATCAGGGTAAGCTAGCAGTGGTGGGTTGGACAGGGTGTGGTTTAGCTGGTCTAAGGTTCTCTGGTGCCCTTCAGTCCACTGTATCAGAGTTTTGGATGAGAGCTGAGCTCCTTTCCCACTTTTCTGTCTGGGCTGAGGCAAGGTGGTGACAGGGTTCTTGTACTGCAAGAGCTCATACATCTGCATCTGCACTTCACATATCACTGGATTTACAGATTCCACATACTAATGGACTCGGGGACTACATCAGCAACACTCAGATCTTGCTACATGGAGTACAATGACTCCTGGACCAACAGAGTACACCTGCGTCTGGATCACTAGATTTCCCATACATCCGGATTGAGAGAATCCACAGACTCTGGGACTCATGGATGTTTTATACATTCTAAAAAAGCTGTTCTTATCATGTTTTTGTGTTCTGTACAATTGACATCTATTGCACGTCTGTCCGTCCTAGGAAGAAGGATCCCTCCTCTGTGGTTCTTCCTGAGGTTTCTTATTTTCCCAGTTCAAGGGTCTAAGGCCAGAGGATGTCACATCTGTACAGTTTGTCAAAGCCCAGTGAGATAATGTGTAAATTGTGATTTTGGGCTATACAAATAAAATTTGATTTGATTTGATTTGATATGTGGTGACCCCTCAGCGATGAAGCCCTGATGATAGGCTTTGACCTGTTCTAAAATCGAGAGCAAGTTGCACCCGCCCAACGTGTCGATGTCAGGAGCCTGTAATCAACACATATCCACAAGCTCCCATCTTTCTTGCGGACACAGACCACTGGAGCAGTGTATGGGGATTTGGACTTTACAATCCGCTTCTTCACCAATAAGTCTTGGATGTACTCCTTAACTTCCTATTACAGTGGCTTGGGGATCGCTGTATAGGTTCGCTGTAGGATTCAGGGTAATGCACATTTTCATCCACGCAAATGCGCCTGATTCCTCAAAGAGCATCTGTCTCACTACTGCTTGCTGTTCATCACTTAGATTGCTTATATAAACAGGGGGAGACCACAGTTTGAAGTTGTTCACTTTGGTCGCTGTCATCTTCACCGGAAGGTACTGGGGAGTCATCATTGTTCACCTCGATGTTATCCGTCTCTACTATCTTGTTGATTGGCTGGATGCTGCCCAACACTGTCAAGTTTCTTAGTGTAACATTGTGTTGGGTGTGGTTACCCACTGGAATTTCCACATAGGGCTGCTTGACTTGGTTGACCTTGACCAAGCATCACCAATATCTAGCTGCTCGAGTCTCTGGTCTGTATTGCTGACCTTGAACAGTGCCACAGGGGAGGTGAAATCAGCAGGCACCTTGCACTTGATGTGGGCAATGCAGCCTGGGCAGACGACGACATCTTGTAGACCAACTCTCACCACTGCATAGCTCTGTGTGGATTCCTGGGTCTGTACAAAGCTCACAATTGCATCAGCTTGGTGATTTTCAATCTGCATGGCCCTTCTCAGTATCTTTGCAATAACAGCAACAACTACAATTTCACCTTCCCGTCCTAGGATGAGCTCCTGGATCACATTGAAGCCCAGTATAGGTCTCACAAGGCTTACGTGGCTGACCAGGAAGGGTATTCTGATGTTGAGATTGGGATCATTGTTGCAGTGAGATCCAATCCTCTGCTTCCTATAAGTTCACTGAGAGGGTGTACTTCTTTTTGAGGTAGGTATCTTTGTTTCCATGGCTGAACAATAATACCAACTTGAGCACCGGAGTCTATAAGAACAGTCGTAGTGTATCCGTTGAGATTACATTTTAGTAGGCATTTCTTCCCAATTAGCTGAGCTACTCTGAGCTGTGATGGTGACTTGTCATCAGCTGATGGGGTGAGAAGATCATGGTCGACCTGTACTAGCACTGGCATGTTAGAGGCCGGATGAGACTGAATGCTGTTGCCGGTCACAGGTTGTCCCTCTGCCGTGACCAGGATGCGTTTCCCGACGGCGTAGGTCTCTTTAAGCACCCGACAGTATGGTGACCCTCTTCTCCACAGGCAAAACAGTGGTTACAGTTAGAACAGCCATTGGCAACACAGTTAGGGCAGCCATATTGTCTCTCTCTCTTTACTTGTCGACTCTGACTCTGTTGCTACACTGGCAGGTGGACTGGGGTCGAGGCTCAGGGGTTCGCACCTCCCTTGTAGCTGCGGCTTTTGTCTGTAGGGAGTTTATGACTTCAGTTAGAGCCTGTACTTGAGAGCTCAGCTGATGAATGAGTTCACCGTTAGCTTTTGTGTCAGGGACAGGCTTTTCTTTGTTCACCTCACTGCTAGTGGCTTCACAGGTGGTGGCTTCACTACTGTGAGTGTGAGCAGTTTTGGGTCGAGTGCTGCATCCCGAGCGTCTTTCCTCTCACTCTCATTGCTCATTATCTTGTTAACTTGTCTTAGAAGTGCATCATCTGTGACTGCAAGGTCTGAGAGGAGAGGCTTTAACTCCTGCCTGATATCCTCATGTTTCTCACTGACGCCATGGGAGACTGCGCGGAGGAAGGCGTTCTGTGCTGTTTGTGGCTCATATTTAATGTCAGCGTCTGTCTGTTTTGACATGAATAGCAGCTTTTGTTTGAGCCCCATCATCCTGTAGAGAAACTGCCTCTTGTTCTGTTTACCATTTATTAGCGCATGTAACAGCTCAGTACTGCTTCACTCTCCTAGGTGAGACTGTAGGAAGCTCTTCAGCTCTGCAACAGTCATGTCATCCTTGCTGAAAAGCATATCCTTGAAGTTGCCAGGCTTTAGGATGCGAAGCACTGCTTGTATGATTTCGCTCTCTTGCTTGCTGATATTGCTGTGGGTTATATCAGATGCGTTATCGCCAATTTGTCCACCATGTATCTTGAATTCCTCCTTCTGGAGGATGGGGAGGTCTTTGAGAGCAATCATGCTTTCAGCACGGTGAGCGGGATATTGATCGCTGGGAGAATAGGGTGGCTGCAGGGTGTGTGGACTCTGGAACTTGTGAGACTGAGTGGTTTGCTTATCAGTTGTGATTGGTCGAGTAAGTGGGGCCCAGCCCTGTTCAACCTTTTGGTGCAACATATCATAACTGGACATTAGCTTACTTATGTGTGATTCAAGCGCATCAGTTTGAGCAGCTAAATCAAAAGGAGCAGTTTCAGGGTGTGTACCCGTAATATATATGTTAGTGTGAACACCTTCTGATGGTAACTGTGGTGAAACATTAGCATCAGACACAATCTGTTTCAACACCTGTTATAACATTCCCCTTATTACGTTCAGCAATTATGTCATCAAAAATGTCTTGCAGATCTAATAACTGTGACATGCCCTTATCTTCTAACTCAAGCAACACTGTACTGTCCATGTACGAACACACATAATCAATACAGTTCTCTTCATCATGCTTATCCAACCTAGCTTGGCCAGGCATTTGCAAGACGGCCGTTGCAAGCTGTAGCAGCTCCTCTGAAGAAAGGTGGAACAGCTTCCTCTTTATGGTCCAAGCCAGCTTCTTTCTCTCGTTGTCTGCCATCGTGAACACCAGTAAGATGCTCTCAGCTCTTGAAGCCGCTTGCTCTGGCAAAAGTCAGACGCTCTCAGCTCTTGAAGCTGCTCGCTCTGGCAATAGTCAGACGCACTTGACTTTCACAGCTCCTCTAAGTGGGGCTACGCTAGGCTGTTCCGCACCAGCTAAGGGGGGCTGGCTAGCTACCGCAGCTAAAGAAGTTGCTACCATGCTGTGGAGCTGAGACTCCAGTTTGCTTAGCCTCGCCTCCAACACTGCAAATATCCCACATTTGTTACACGTACCTTTATCACTAAAAGAAGCAGAGGAGTAACTAAACATCTGACACGCTTGTCTTACACACTTGTTCAGTGTGTGAGACTTAAAAATGAAAAAAAACAATTGTCTTTGATACTTCTAGCCTCATTCTGACTCCTATATCCTTGACATCTATAGCCACAGAAAGGTATAGTTTCTGAGCCCATGAGATAAGTCCACATTGACTCTTTAAGCTGAGATGTTGATATCTGTGTTTGTACACTGTCCATTTAGACAAGTTACCAGAAGCATCAGGAAAAGTTGTGTCAAAGTAATTACGGTTACAAAAAAATCTTAAATAACAACTATTCATTGAGAATCAGAAAGTGGCATGTCTTTTTGTTAAAATATGTGGGGAAGGCAAGGAATTTTAGGCTAATTGGTTACTCTAAATTGCCTGTAGGTGTGAATGTGAGTGTTGATGTTTTTTTGTCTCTATATGTCAGCCCTGCAAAGAACTGATGAGTTGTCCTACCTCACCAGTGATGCTGTAGCAGGCTCCAGTCCTCCGTGCCCCTTAACAGGATAAGTGGTAGAAAATGGATGCGTGGAAACGACAAATAACACTAAAATAATGAGTATACTGAGATGGAAGATGGATTTAGCTGCAGAAGTTTGCCCTTCAGTAAATAAACATACCGATCTCAAGCCGGAAACATAACATAATTATAATGTAACATAATTATTAATTCACAGCTGAAAGGAGGGAATATCTGATTGGCTACAGATAATCTCTCTTGAAAAAAATGCATTTGTGAATCGAAGCATTGAAAGAGACTCAAAAATCCACACACAAATGCAGTGAAGTTCACAAACCACAAGCAGTTTGTAAAAACAGATTCAACAGTTTGTTTATAAAATACATTTATGTTTATGATGAAAGTTGCTAATTACTTTAAATACATTTATGGATTTACATTTTATATATTTACAATACATATTAATGTGTCTACTTGAAATAAATTTTTTAACCTTTGATTAATTAATTTACATGTGGATTCCTTTTACATTCATATTGAAGACAAATACATCTGTGTGCACTGAAATTTTTTTTGTGGAGAGAGTCATTCACATAAAAATACTAAAACGTATTTGGAAATCCTTCTGAGAACATTTGTGAATTTTGAGACTGATCTAATGCCATAAAACTGTAGGGTAGGGAGAAAAAAGAAAGAGAATATGCATCATTTCCTGTAAGTGCATCCTGCATTTGTAACTCCCAAAACAAAGGACAGTCATTATCAAAATCTAGTGTGAGGTAATAGGGATGTTATGAGGATACAATATGAGTAGTACAAAAAAAAAAGCTGTAGTTCTGTCTTTCACCACCAAGAAGAAGTAGCACAAGGTAAAACAGCCATCTAGAAGCTGAACTAGCATGAGAAGTGTTACCCCACATTATAAACTTATTCATCTTATTACATGGCAGTATACAGCTACTTACCATTCATTCATCTAACCTGTCTGGCAGTCCTTCCCTTGAGGTCATCACAGATTCCCATTTTCAGCCCTGGGTTCCCTTCGGTCTGTAGTGGTCCTTTTTCTTCCAGCCTCTCTGTAAGCCAATGGGATGTTTCCAGCTGGCGACAGTCTCCCTCTCTGGTCAAGCACCTGCTCCAATTGTTTTGTCCTTTGAAGTTCTAAAAGTCCCTGCTGAATTTGTCTGACTGTTGCTGCAATTTGGTGTGAGCACTGAGTGAGCACTGAGTCCTATGGATGGCTGCTGAATCGTGTTTTGTTGTAAGATAAGTTTAGTCTAGTCAGGTAGTATTTATTTATTAATCTATATTTCTCATTGACTTCAGCAGTAGTAAGTTTTGTGGTAGACTTGATTTGCTGCCATTGCCATTTAATTTTATTATTGTTTTTTAACTAAACAAGCTTTTTGACTGTTTTACTATCATGTGAATGTGTTGCCTCTCTTATTCCTAAATATCTATGAGTTGGACATGCAAGCCAATCGATTAAACAAGAACTGCTCTTCTCAGTGGATATTCTTTATGCATTTTATGGTTTCCGTTTTTGCCTTGATGTCAAATGTGTGCAGAAAGAGTTCAGAGAGCTGGCTAAAACACTAAACAAAAATACAAAACATCCACAGCAGCTAGGCTGGGCTTGGCCTGTGGATGGCCAGGGCGTGTGCAGCCCCACACTGGCTCACCAACCACCTGCTCTTTCACTGCACCAACCTAACCTTACCCCCTCCCCTGCTTGCACTCAGCTGTATATCAGCTATAATACCCTGGATTTCTATTAAAACTTAGAATACACACTTTTAAGGTTCAAGGTATAAATAAACACATTTTTAGGCTTCTGTAAAATCTATTTTCTGTTATTTTTCCTGTTTCATTTTGTGCTTCCCACAAAGTTATCCCTTGATTTGGTAATCCTTTCAGCTTTTCTTTGATCATTGAACTTATTGAACTATTTTCAGGCAGACTGACATTTGCGATGGACAAGAAGAGTTGCTTTTCTGGCTAAACTATGTTAATTATTAAGACATTAATTTCTCCTTCATAAAATTACATACATCAATTTTTTGGCCCTAAAATATCTTTGATGTAATTCTACACCTTTGCTTCATCTAGAGTAGGGTGTAGGATTTGTGAATATACTACTATAGTGCCATTTCACTGCTCTGCCCCTTATCCGCTACCAAAGTGAGCCTAAGATTATCAGTTTATCTTTCATTTTGCAACTTTTAAATTACTTTCCTATAAGCCACACATTAGCAAGTTCTAACATTCTAATCTAACATCGAGCATATCTGCGAAGATTCCCTGTCTCGTCTTGTCTCATTTTCTACCACTTAATGTGGGTCCAGGTTGTGGGGCAACAGTTTGGGAAGGGAGATCCAGATGCTCCTCTCCCCAGCCACTTCCACCAACTCCTCCGGGGGAAACCAAGATGTTCCCAAGAAAGCCAAGAGATATAATCTCTCCAAATTGTCCTAGGTCTGCCCTGGGGTCTCCTCCTGGATGGACATGCCTGAAACAGCTCCCCAGGGAGATGTCTGGGAGGCATCCTGACCAGATGCCCAAACCACCTCAAACTGGCTCCTCTTCATGCAGAGGAGCAGCAGTTCTACTCCAAGCTCCTCCCAGAGGTCTGAGCTCCTTACCCTATCTCTAAGGCTGAGCCCAGCCACCCTATGAAGGAAACTAATTTTGGCTGCTTGTATTCACAATCTCATTCTTTGGTCAATACCCAACGCTCATGACCATAGGTGAGAGTTGGAATGTAGACTGATAGGAAAACCACAACTCACCACAACAAATTGCTTTAGCGTCTGCATCACTGCTGACAACACCCCAATGCGTCTGTCAATTTCACACTCAGGCTCTCTTTTGCCCCCACAAGACCCCAAGATACTTGAACTCCTCCACTTGGGACAGCAACTCTTCCCCAACCTGGAGTGGGCGATCCACCCTTTTCCGGCTGAGAACCATGGCCTAAGATTTAGAGTTCCCGCCGCTTCACACTCTGCCCCAAACCGTCCAAGTAAATGGTAAATGTCCAAGTCATTGTTGGCCATTCAAAGCGCTTTTACACTACAGGTTTGGCATTCACCCATTCACACACACTTTCATACACTGGTGGCTGTGACTACCTTGCAGGGTGTCACCAGCTCATCAGGAGTCATGAGTCTGACTTACTGCCGGCAATGCAAACTGAGCTCTGGCTCCAAAAATACAAAAATCGAATGGCCTGTGACAATGGGCCTTCTACCCCATACTCCCAGAGCACCCCCCACAGGACACCTCGAGTGACACAGTCATAAGCCTTGTCCAGATACACAAAGCACGTGTAGACTGATTGGGCAAACTCTCATGCCCTCTCCAGTGTCTTCGCAAGGGTTTAATGCTGGTCCAGCATTTCAAGGCCAGGACAAAAACTGCATTGTTGCTCTTGAATCTGAAGTTCAACTAAGAGCCAGACTCTCCTCTCCAGCCCCCTGGAGTTGACCTTCCAAGGAAGGCTGAGGAGTGTGATCCCCATGTAGTTGTAACACAACCTCTGGTCCCCCTTCTTAAAAAGGGGAACCACCACCCCTGTCTACCACTCCAAAGGCGCTGTCACTGTTGTCAGCGAGGACAGCCCTATAACATCTACAGCCTTGGGGAAGTCAGGGTGAATCTCATCCGCCCCTGGAGCGTCGCTGCTGCAGAGTTGTTTAACAGCCTCAGCGACCTCGACCTGAGTTATGAGGGAGCCCACTCCAGGGTTTTTTGGGTCTGCCTCCTCCATGGAATGTGTGTTGGTGGAATTGAGGAGATCTTCGAAGAATTTATTCCACCACGTGGCTATACACTCAGTTGAGGTCAGCAGCTCCCCTCCTCCACTGAAGAATGTCTGGACGGGGTGCTACATTCCCCTCCCGAGTCGCTGGGCAGTTTTCCAGAATTTCTTCGGCACCGACTGGAAGTCTTTTTCCATGGCCCAGGTTTTTGACTAAGCGACCGCCCGAGCCTCCTGAGCTGCAGATTGCTACATGCTGGTAGTTGTCTGCTGCCTCAGAAGTCCCACCAGCCAGCCATGCCCTGTATGTCTCCTTCTTCAGCTTGACAGCCCCTTTCACCTCTGGTGTCCACCATTGGGTTCTGGAGTTACCGCCACGACTTGCACCAACAACCTTACTACCTAACAGCTGCCTTGGCAATGGCAGCACGGAACATGGTCCACTCGCATTCCATGTCCCCCACAACCTACGGGACGCTGTTGAAGCACTGCCCTAGGTGGGAGTTGAAGACCATTTTGCCAGGGTCCTCAGCCAGATATTCCCAGCAGACCCTCACATTATGCTTAGGCCTACCTGGTATCCTCCCCCACCACCTTATCCAACTCAGGGTTGGAGGTGATGATCAGTTGACAGCTTTGCTCCTCTCTTCACCTGAGTGCCCACCACATATGACCGCATATCCTGACTACAAAGTCAATCACTGACTGTTGACCTAGGGTGTCCTGGTGCAGGGTACACTTATGAACACTCTTACGGCTGAACATGGTGTTAGTTATGGACAAACTGTGGCTAGCACAGAAATTCAATAACTGAACACTGCTCAGGTTCAGATCAGGCAGGCCGTTCCTCCCAATCACACCCTTCTGGGTCTTGCTGTCATTGCCCACATGAGCGTTGAAGTCTCCCAGTAGAACAATGGAGTCTCCAGTAGGGGCACTACTGCACCCTTTCCAAGGACTCCAAAAACGGTGGGTACTCTGAGCTGCTGTTTGGCACATAGGTGCGAATCAACGTCGGGACCCGTTCCCTAACCCGAAAGCACAGGGAATCAACCCTTTCGTCCACTGGGGTAAACTCAAACACTCGCTGAGACGCACGCTGAGATTCGGGAGCTAAGGAGTAAGCCCACACCTGCTCGCCACCTCTCAGCTGGAACAACTATGGTTCAGAACTTGAGCTGTGCGTTGAAGTGAGCCCAAGTATATCTAGCTAGCATCTCTCAACTTCCTGCACAAGATCAGGTTCCCTCCCCATCAGAGAGGTACTGTCCATGTCCCGATAGCCAGCTTCAGCAACCAGGGATCAGAATGCCAAGACCCCTGCCTTTGACTGCCACCTGATCCACATAGCACCAGACCCATATGGCTCCTCCTGTGGGTGGAACACTGACCCATGTTTCCCTTTTGGGCTGAGCCAAACCGGACCCCATGGGCAAAGGCCCACCCAACAGGCACTCACCAAGGGACCCTTTCCCAAGGGCGGGGTCCTGGTTCACCTCCGGGCAGGGTGCACAAGTCCTTGGTATTCATCATCATAGGAGTTTTCTGAAGTACTTGAAGTTTCTCGAAACTTCAAGCAGTTCCAGTAGCTATGTATTAACTACTAGAACATTGTGTATTTCAAGCATACATGTTTGAACCAGACATGGTAAATGTAAATGTCCTGTATTTATATAGTGCTTTTCTAGTCGCTGTTCAAATCAAATCAAATCAAATTTTATTTGTATAGCCCGAAATCACAATTTACACATTATCTCACTGGGCTTTGACAAACTGTACAGATGTGACATCCTCTGCCCTTAGACCCTCGAACCGGGTGAGGAAAAACTTAAAAAACCCTAAACAGGGAAAATAAGAAACCTCAGGAAGAGCCACAGAGGAGGGATCCTTCTTCCTAGGACGGACAGACGTGCAATAAATGTCACTTGTACAGAACACAAAAACATGATAACAACAGTTCATTTAGAATGCATAAAACATCCATGAGTCCCAGAGTCTGTGGATTCTATGAGTCCGGATGTATGGAAAGTCTAGTGATCCAGACGCAGGTGGACTCTGTTGGTCCAGGAGTCATTGTACTCCATGTAGGAAGATCTGGGTGTTGCTGAGTCCAAGAGTATGTAGAATCTGTAAATCCAGGGATATGTGAAGTGTAGTGGTCCAGAAGCAGGTGTAGTCTATTGATCCAGAAGCCATTGTGATCTGTGGGTCCCGATTTGCACTTGGAAATCCAGCCTAGGATCCAAGTCACAGGATCCAAGTCACAGGATCTCCTTTCCTAATGTGGCCAGGAGGCATCAGGCAGGACCACAGCAGCACCTCCCACCGCGACCTAGAAAAACCTGCAGGATGGTAAAGCACAACGACTCCGGGGAAGAAGTAAAGTTAGTGTAAGGATATGGACATTTACAGGAGCAGAGAAGGAGTCGGAGTCAGAGGGGGGAGAGAAGAAAGCTCAGTGAATCATGGAGTGTTCCCCCAGCAACCTAAGCCTATAGCAGCATAACTAAGGGCTAGATAGGCCAGCCTTAACTATAAGCTTTATCAAAAAGGAAGGTTTTAAGCCTACTCTTAAAATCAGAGAGTGTGTCTGCCTCCCGTACCAAGACTGGAAGATAGTTCCACAGGAGAGGAGCTTGATAGCTGAAAGCTCTGCCTCCCATTCTACTTTTGGAAATTCTTGGGATCACCAATAACCCTGCATCCTGGGAGCGTAAGGTTCTGGATGGGCGATAGGGTACTATGAGCTGTTCAAGATAAGATGGTAGGATTTTTTAGGAACGGTTTAATTACAGCTACTTTAAATGACTGGGGCACATAACCTGTTACAAGGGATAGATTGATAATGTTTAGTAGTGGATTTCTAATTAGGGGTAAAACCTCTTTGAGCAACCTAGTAGGTATGGGGTGTAGTATACAGGTTGATGATTTAGATGAAGATAATGTTGTCATTAGTTCCTTAAGGTCAATTGGATGGAAGCTTTCCAAACACACATCAGGACTAATAACAGCCTCTATAATTCCTGTTGCTGAACTGGAATCTGTGGAGTGTAGGATATTTTCTCTGATAAGTCTAATTTTATTATTGAAGAAGTTCATAAAATCATTACAGGTGAGGGCTCTAGGAATGCATGGTTCAATATGGCTGTGGCTGTTGACCACTCAAAGCGCTTTTACACTACAGGTTTAGCATTCACCCATTCACACAAATACTACTACTATACTATACATATACTATACATATTCTATACATATCTATACATATACTATCTCTATATATATTCATACTACATAGTACCTTGAAGGGTGCCACCATCTCTACAGGAGCGTTAACAATTCCCACACTCATACACCAATGGCACAGTATCGGGAGCAATTAAGTGTTCGTTGTCTTGCTCAAGGACACTTCAACATGTTAACGAAAGGGTCTGGGATAGAGCCAGGAACCTTCCGATCACTGGACGACCACTCTACCACCTGGCTCACAGCTGCCCAAGAATCGATTCCCAAGAAGAAGAAGAAGAACATCAAGTTGATGCATCAGAATGATAAGTTTTTTCTTTTTAACATTCAGTTCATCCTTGCTCGTGGGATGGGCTCTCCGAACTCATATTTGAAGGCTGTTATTGGAAGGAACAAAAGCAAAAATACTTAGCCAAGACGCTCCCCACTTATTTTGGTTATGATGAATGTTCTATTACTATGCGTAGAAAAAACAAATGGACACTAATAAAAACAAAGTTTTTCATTGGAGATGTTCTTTCCACATCTTAGAAAAATTCCATTCCACTAATGATATCTGGTTCAATCCCTCAGTTAACATATCAAAGTGTCGTTGAGCAAGACACTGAACCTCAAATTGCTCTTGATGCTACACCATCAGTGTATGAATGTGTGTGAATGGTTAACACTCTTGATGAGCAGGTGGCAACCTACAGGCAAGTCACTGCCACCAGTGTATGAATGTTTGTGTGAATGGGTGAATGCAAAAACTGTAATGTAAAAGTGCTTTGAGTGGTCAAAATAATTACAAAGGGCTATACTATTTAGTATAAAACTAATATGATAATATGAAGATATTATCATGGTTTTTAAATTAAATTGAAACATTTTACGCAATAGTCATTATTTAATTGTACTGTCATATCAAATGATAGGGAATTGCCTTGTTCTGAACTATTAAGGTTCCCAAACTGAAGAGCAACAGAGGGACACCTTTTTCTGCAATTGAGCAGCACTAATTACCGGTTGTTTTTTATTAATAGTAAATCTAGCTAGTCATCATTAGCATCAGCACTGTGAGTTTAGGTCAACTGGTGGCAGGCATGAGTTATCTTTCTTTCTGAGCTGTTTCCATTTAGACCCATACATATACTAGAATTGAAGCAGCTGGTTCCTTCGCATTAGGAACCAGCTGCCTCAGTACTTCACTCTTCGGTACTTTTCGTGTTTTTGAGTGTCTGTTCAGTCTTCTGTTGCTTCCCTCTGGTCACTTTCCCCAGATAGGACCCTCTAAACACCTGACAGTCCTCTCCTTGTACTTTTTCTCCGGTTATCATTGAACCAGGAAGTTTTAGGCAGATTTTGGTCGGAGACGCCGTGGCTCTCTGTGGAATTTGGATGGGAGAAATGTGCAAGAGCGCTTGTCAAACTGAGGGATTACGATTACGTACCCCGCTCCTGTCTATTCACCTAGCAAATGTCTGCTCCCTGGCAAATAAAATAGAGGATTTGCTGCTACTCAATTCCAACACCTCTGACTTTGGCAGATCTGCTGGCCTGTGCTTCACTGAAACCTGGCTCGGTGAACACAATGCACTATGGCTGCCGGGATTCCAGCTTCTGAGCAGTCCAAGGCCTTCTGCAAATACAACAACAAACCATGGTTCACACCGAATCTTAGGAAGATGATCTGTCCAAGGAGAAGGCATGCAGAAGTGGGGAACGGGCCCTGTACAAGCAGGCCAGAAACAGGTTAACTAGGAGATCTCAGTTTGGAGAGGCTTGCAGCACATCACCATCTACAGGAGACCATCCCCCCACCCTGTTGCAAACCTCAGTCTGACTGACTACCTGAAAGGTTTCTACTGTAGGTTTGAGCAGCAACTTTAACGGATCTCTGGAGCTGTGTTAAGGGCCATCCTGCTTCAAGCACTTCACTATCATCCCAGTCCCCAAAAAGCCCTCCAACACTGAATAAAATGTGTACAGGCCCGTTGCCCTGATGTCTGTGGTCAAGAAATCCTTTGAGAGACTAGTGTTGAGCCACCTGGTGGACATCACAAGCCCCCTGCTTGACCCCCTGCAGTTTGCTTACCGGGCAAATAGGTAAGTGGATGATGCAGTCAACGTCGGTCTGCACTACATCCTGCATCACCTCAAGTCCCCAGTGACGTACGCAAGGATCCTGATTGTGGACTTCAGTTTGGCGTTCAACACTATCATTCCCGGAAATCCTCCACTGAAAGCTCACCCAGCTCACAGTGCCTGCATCCACCTGTCAATGGAACACCAGCTTCTTGACTGACAAGAGGCAGCAGTCAGGCTGGGAAGCATCACAGCTAGCACCCAGTACATCAGCACTGGTGCCCCGCAGGGGTTTGTCCTCTCCCCACTGCTCTTCTCCCTCTTCACCAATGACTGCACCTCAGGGGAGCCCTCAGTGAAACTCCTGAAGTATATGGACAACACCACTGTCAATGGACTGATCCGGGGACAGTGACAGGTCAGCTGTGGGCTAGAACAGCTAGCCCACTAGTATAGTCAGAACCACCTGGAGCTGAACCTGCTCAAAACTGTGGAGATGATAGTGGACTTCAGGAGAAACCGAGAAGCCCCCCAACACCACACCGCTCAAAATCCCCAACAGCACAGTGTCTACTGTGGACACATTCAGGTTTCTGGGATCCAAAATTTCTAGGGAACTGAAGTGGACCTCCCACATAGACATTGTCCTGAAGAGGGCCCAGCAAAGGTTATAGTTCCTACGTCAGCTCAGGAATCACCCTCTACACCCCCATCATCCAGTCTATCCTCCGCCCTTCCATCACAGTCTGGTTCGGATCGGCCACCAAACAGGACAGGAACAGACTGCAACGGACAATCAGGTCTGCAGAGAGGATAGTTGGGACCAAGATGCACTCCATCAAGGACATGTACCGGTCAATGGTCAGGAAACGGGTAGGTAACATCTCTGCGCACCCCTCACACCCCGCATAAAAACTGTTTAAACTCCTCCCCTTTGTTAAGCGATACAGAGCACTGTACGCTGAGACGGTGGCGCGTGCAAATGCAGCAGCTCAGAGCTATCGGCTTTTTCTTTTTGTATATATGTTTCTTTTCTCCAGTTCTATCAAGCACTAATTCAGTACAGTGTTTCTGAATTAGTGCAAATCGGGAAACTCTTCAGACATCATGCTTCCCCAAAGATGAATTTTATACCACCAGAGATCCAGCGGACTATTTGGGCTCTCACCATCCCCCCTCTGTGATGGGAGAGAGGACGTAAACGAAATTGAGGGAAGCGGAGCAGTGTGTGTGCTAGGCTACAAGCTAACCCACACAGACCGGCTCTTCCCAGTCTCTTCCTCATCAATGCCAGGTCACTCGTCAACAAGGTGGATGAGATTCGGTTGAGGATCATCCTACCCAGGAGGGGTAGTTGTGTTGTGTTTTCACGGAGAGTTCGTTGGACAATAACATCCCGGACGCTGCGGTGGAGCTAGTGGGGCGCTCCATGTTCTGGGCTGACAGGACTGCGGCCTCTGCTAAACGTAGAGGCAGAGGTTTGGCGATTTATGTAAACAACTCCTGTTGCACAGCCACAGACATTGTTGGAATGCACTGCTCCCCTGACTTTGAATACCTGGCAGTGAAATGCAGGCCATTCAAGCTGGTCAGAGAGTTCTGCACCATCCTGATCACAGCTGTTTACATCCCACCACAAGCTAATGCTAAGCTTGCACTGGAGGAGCTGTACTGCCTCATCAGCAGGCAGATGAACACATATCCAGAGGCGGCCGTGATTGTGGCTGGTGACTTCAACCACTCGGAACTAAGAGCAGTGCTTCCCAAATTCCACTGCTACATCAGCTTTCCCACCAGAAAGAACAACATCCTAGATCAGGTCTACAGCAACATCCCAGGAGCATACAAAGCTGTAGCAGCTCCACATCTGGGCATGTCTGACCACATTTCTGTGGAGCTGTCCAGCTTATAGACCAATGATCTGCAGACTAAGCCAATCTCCAAAACTGTGTAGGACTCGTCTGAGGAGGCGGCGACTAAACTTAAGGACTGCTTCAAACATAGAGACTGGAGTATATTCAAGGAGGACTCAGTCCTCTGGGAGTACATGTTATCCGTCCTGGATTATGTGCAGTTCTTCACCAATACTGTTCTGAACACAAAGTCCATCAAGGTTTTTCCAAACCAGAAACCGCAGTTGGACAGCACGGTGTGGCCACTGTTCAAGGCTCCAGACACTGCCTTCAGGTCTGGGGACAAACTGGCTTACAGCAGAACTAAGGAAGGGTATCCAGCTGGAAAAACTTCGGTTCAGGTGGCACATTGAGGAGTACTTCCAGAACAATAACACACAGAGCAATTGGGGAGGCGTCAGGATCATCACAGACTACAAGTGCAGTGACCAGCAGGTCAACCATGAGTCCACTTCCCTGACACCTTGAACAATTTCTTTGCCCGCTCTGAGACACCTGGCGGGATTTCCCTCGGCTGGAGGAGCAGCACCAGCCTCTCGTCCTGCAGCTTCATCAAGTGAGTTCCACCTTCAGGAGGATCAACACTATCTCAGCATCTTCAGGCGAAGGCGGGGTCACCCTGGACAAGTCGCCAGTTAATCACAGGGCTGACATATTGAGACAAACAACCATCCACATTCACATTCACACCTACGGGCAATTCAGAGTGACCAATTACCCTAACCCCCCCTTTTGAATGTTTTTGGACTGTGGGAGGAAGCTGGAGTACCCAGAGGGAGCCCACACAGACACAGTGAGAACATGCAAAGTCCAGGTTTTCCAAAAATGTTGATATTACTGTACTTTGCTTGTAAAAATTTTGATTTTGATTTTATTGCACAGTGACCTTTTTCATTGTCTTTTTACTGTATCTTCACCGAGACTACCAAAAGAAATTTTGTTATGTGCAAACATAATGACAATAAAATTCTTGAATCTTGACCACACGACACGGAGAAATTTCCTTCCCACAGGCTGTCACTCTGATGAACTCCTTCCAGTCACTAGGCGTCAGGAAAACTCCCTTGCAATAACTCTCTACCTCATATACATATTTGCACATCTCTTCATTGTATCTACTGTTTGAAATACATACTCCTTATAATTGCACTAATCATCTCCTACATTGCACTGCACACAGTTGTACATTGAAAGCAAAGTTGAACCAGAGTCAAATTCCTTGTTTGTATGCACTAACCTGCCCAATAAATCTGATTCTGATTCTGATCATGATTATCTTCTGTAATCTGTATCAGTGCTGAGTATAAGAGGCAGACTTCTTTTTATATTTGCTCTGTGATTTCCTGGACTAAAGCTCCCAAGCGCTTGTTATGGACCCTGTTCACACACCGAAGTTCTCACACAGTAAGGCTTATTTGGTTAAAGTGCTCAGCACTGACCCTAAATCCCCAAGATTTAGCCTCCGATGCATTCTTGGTACTTGAGCCAAATAGCATTAACAGTCAGACAAGTTATACTGTCTTCATTCTTTATTCTTATACATTGTTAAAATGAGCTAAATATTCAGCTATGACTGGCGATTCCCTTTGGTAAATTCCAGATATAACAATCTGCCCCATCTGTCAATCTGTATGTATGTACCATATGTCTGTCAGAACCTTTGACTCAAAAACTACAGCATCTTTTGAAATTTTATACAAGGTAAGTCACTATAGTCTTAAGTGCTTCAGTTGAAGGCATATGGACTTCTTTTTGAAGACATTTCACTTCTCATCTGAAAGGCTTCTTCAGTTCTAAACATTGGTGGGGAATCCCCAGTATTTAACCTCCGAGTCATTGTCATCCTAGTCATTGACCCTCTCTGTGTATGCAAGTCAGGGTTGCAAGTAAGGTGTAGTTCATTAATGAGTCGTTTTGGGGTTTGACTCATTGATGACCCCCCTCACATTCATGTGAGTTGTTATGGTCACATGACTGAAAGTGTGACTCATTAATGAGTCGTTGCTGAACTCTGCAAAACTTGTCTCATGTGAGTCATTAGGGTCACATGAGCCCAAGTTTTGAAGGAGGTTTAAAACGCCTGGGAAGGGATGTCAGGACTGCATTTTAAGTGACTGATAAATGGTGTCTTAGACCACCACCCCTGTTTAATGAGGGTCTATGCATTTTTATGTAGATGGACTCTTGCCCTCCTCTCTCAAACCATCTCTCTTATCTGTCAAGAATGTGTATGTTGTCTTCAAATGAGTGTCCCTTGTCCCTAAGATGTAAATGCAAAGCTGAATCTTGTCCTGATGAGCTGGCTTTTCTGTGCTGTGCCATGGGGAGTGGAGTGGTTGTTTAATCACCCCATTGTACAGGTCAGAACACTCCTCACTGCATTGGACAGTAAACACAACAATGCTCAGCTTGTGTTTTGGTATTTTGTCCTTAAGATGAACCAGTCTTTGTCTGAGGGTGTTGCTGGGTTTGAAGTGCACCGGGATGTCATGCTTAGAGGAAATCCTTCTAAGTGTCTCTGACACTCCTGCGATGTATGGGACAACAATTTCGCTCGGCTTGTTGTTCTTTCCTTCATCAGCTGTTCCAATTGTTTTGGCTTGTTGGACTTTTTGTTGATTTTATGAAGGCCCAGTTCGGATAGCCAGAGGTTTTTAGTGAACACACACACATCTAGTGCTGATGTTTGTGTGTTCCTTTTCTTTCCCTTTTGTATTTGAGGGAACATTTTCAGCCCTGTGACTTAGGGACAGGAAATTGAGCTGAATATTTTGTCATGGACTCAAATGAAAATACTATTGCTGTACTGCTTGAAATTCCTGATCAGTTTACTGCATCACCTCTAATAATAAATCTTCTGCTACAACACATTCTCATGCAGCTCACTATCAACTGTTATATGGAGATGTGAAGGATACAGGCAAAACAGCCACTTTTTTTTGGCTTCAAGAACCAACACAAATGTCCAAGTGGTCTTGGACATTTGGGTAATACACTATAAAATATCAAGATGGAGGGCTGAGATTATATTTTGTTTTTTTGATTTGACAGCAACTGGACTTGTTGATAAATGTTGATAAAACAAGAGATGATTTTTGACCTCAGAAGAATGTCAATCACTCTCACCTGTTCATTAGTCCACAGTGGATAGTATTAGCACCATCACATTCGTGGTTGTGACATTCTTGGACGACCTCACCTGTTCTGTCAATACCGCCTCCTTTACTAAGGACAACACTTAGTGCAGCATCTGAAGAGAGCCAACGTGCCACCACCCATCCTCACCTCCTTCTATAGAGTCCCTGCGGAGAGTGTCCTGACTGAGTGGCTACATCAGTGTGGTTTGAAAACTGCAGCGCAGCAAAACACAGGGCTTCTTTATCCAATGCTTTTTGGCAATAAATCTTATACCGTTGGAAAGCCTGTTTATTTCCCTTTTAAATGGTGCCACATTTGTAAGGAAAATGCATTTGTGGGATGAGCAGCAGAGCTGAGTATGTAGGTTGTGCCCTTTAAAAACTTGCCAAATCTTCTCTGCCAATGCCAAGCAGCTTATTCTGCTATTGACTCTAATTTGGTGTCGTTTATTGGATTGGATGATTGAAGTCTGAAGAAACAAGACATACTGGCAATTTAACAATTTATTAATTTAACAAACTCAGTAGCATTTGGTAGAACCATACACAGCCACAACAACCGGGCACCTCCTCCTCATGCTGGTCACCATCTTGGCCATACACTGCTGTGGGATAACAGCCCATTCTTCAACCAGCATTTGTTGCAAGTCAGCCAATGTGGTTGTGTTGGCCACTCTGGCACTAACAGCACGCCCAAGCTGATCCCACCAGTGTTCACTGGGGTTGATGTCAGAACTGCAGGCATGCTATTCCATCCCCTCCACTCTCAAATTCCGGAGGTAGTCTCCGATAAACCCTGCTCTGTGGGTGGAGTGTTGTCATCTTAGGGGGTAGAGTTTGATCCCAGGCTGTGGTAATATGGGATTGCCACTGGTTGCAGAATCTCATCTCAATATCTCTCTGCATTGAGATTGCCCCCAATGATGGCAAGCCTTGTTTTTTCTAGTGAGGGACATGCCGCTCCACACCATCATAATGCCAAGAATTATTGTTACAACAAAGAAATAATCGACCGAACACAGATTTCCTTAGTTTTTGTGTTGTTTGAGTAAGACTATAACCCTTAGAACTGGGTGCAGGTTTTTAGTTTCAAACATTTGCAGGTGTCTTTTATTGGCACCAACCCAACAATGACTGAAGTGGTAAATTAGATGATGTGGTTTGAAATAACTGCGGTGGTAGAATAGAATTAGGACTCCAGTATTTTTATCTGGCACTTGAGACTCACTACATTAACACTGGCTCTAGAGTCAGTGTCAGAACAAACTTTGCTCTTTTCTAACTTTCTCTTCTGTCAGAAATACTAAACTATGAGAATGTTGTTCTGTCCACAACGTTCAGAATGTGGCTGTAATGAGCAGTGCAGCATGGAGGGTATACAACAGTGTTTGCTCACTGTTTATTGAAGCCTACGTGAACGTTTTACATGAATGCACAGGATTGAGCCAGCATATTTCACACAATGCAGATGTAGCCACACGGTAGCTTGTTTTTGTATCAAAACTTTATTCATTGAACAAAAAGAATGTACCACTGAAATAACATTTCTATAGAAAAAGGACCGTGAGACTGTTCTACAGTGCATTACAAAACCAGCAATTGTATACAACATTGTGATACAAACTTAGTTTTACTTCATCTGAGATACATTGTCATAATCACCACCATCTTTTCTCTCATTTACTCAAATGAACAAAAATGTGCACTCTTAAATATTGCAGTCACTAAGTTAATATGGTTATAATAACTCTAAGTTTGGACCTTTATTTTTTTACATGGAGGACAGACTCAAACTGTATTTGCTCAGAGCTGTTCATCTGTCAACTCCGAACAATGATGTTCTAGAAATGTAAGTAATTGTCTGTGTAGGAGAAGATGAGGGCAATTTTAATTTGCCATCTTTCATCCAGCTGAGATCGGGTCCAAATCGTTTTATATTTGTTTTCTTTATTTGACCCTATTATTTTCTTTTTGTATGCTGTCAGCCTGTAACTGACTTTGCTGGAACTGACAGAATTGTCATTGAATTTGTCAATTTTACTCCAACACCACTTACTTTCAAAGTTAAGTAAATAAGCACATCCTTGAACAACTTCTCTACATCTTTTTTGACCGTATAATTTGTCTCTTTTTGATCCTTAATAGCGCCCACATAAGAGTGAAGCGCCCAAAGAAAGACTTTAATGAAGCTGAGTTGCCCTTTAAAATGTGGGAGCTGAGCCCTCTGTTTTTGCAGAGTCTGGCTGCTGTTTCTGAGCTGCACATAGTCACCACAGGACACGTCTGTATAGATAGAAGTCAAGGTGTTTTAAGGATAATCCTGTTGTGTTTCTGCATCTTTTAGTCCAATAACTACAAACTGTTTTCCAGCATAGATTTTCCTAAAAGCAGCATCAGCTGCATGATGGCACATTCAGGGATGCTCAGATAGCTCCTAACTCATTCCCTATTTTAGCAAAAAAAACCCCCAAAACAATAAACAACAAAAAAGCAAAAAAATAAATAAAAAATACAGAGGTATGGAAGTCATGATAAAAATAGCTAGTTTGTTAATTTGCTTCAATCATATAGAGTACATTACACATTGATCAGTCACAATAATAGCTGAAGTGATATTTGAAGTAATAACATTCATTAAAGTGCTCTGTTCTGCTGAGAAATCCTGGATGCTGAAATTCATGTGGATATTATTTGACCTACATTGTTTCATACAAAGTGAACCCCCCTCAAGTTATAGCACTTCCTGATGGGAGTAGCAGGAATAGCATCATATTAGCAGTGATGAAGAGCTCCAAAGGTTGAACAGGAATCCAAATTCCCTCAAACCCGATTCAATCAGAACCGCTGGAGAAAGGCCAGAACAGAGGCCTCATCTTGCAACCAACAGGACTCAAAGGGTCCACCACCGACACCCTATTGCTGGTCAACAGAGGTCATGTGCCTGTGTCTTGACAGGTAAGAGTCAAGCCTGATCCACAGTGGATCAGAAATGTTGAAACATGTTCCATGGATGCTCAGTCAAATTTGGATCTGAGGAATTTTGATGCCAGGTCAACATTTCCGTGTCATGTTTGTCAGCCAGTTCCTGAGCAGTTTTTGTAGTTTCACAGTGCACATTGTCTTGCTGGGTGACCAACATCATTGGGGTTCGCTGGTCCAATGGGGGGTGTGCTTAGTCTGTTCATCTACTTGTGTCAAGTGACATCCATATGAATGCCAGCAGAACATTACACTGTAGTGAGATGATCTGTGTTAGTCACTTCAACTGTCAGTGCTTTGGTGGTGGTTGATTTATGTATTCAGTAACATTGTCTTTTTTAAGCTCTCGCTCTTTGAAAAATAAAATCATACTGCCTTGAGCAATGTAAATCTCCATTTGAATTTATTACAGCGGAAACTGTTTTCCAACTTTGACAAAGTCATGTATTTATTAGTCTGTCAAACTATACTGTTTAAAGATCAATCACAGAGGACAAAAAGTAAAGCAATGTCTTTCTTTTAAAAGTTTTCTAAAAGTTGACTGGCTATGTATTAAAAAAAAAAAAAAAAAAGATTCTGCAAAAATGTACTTCATGTGCACTCTACGCCAACTCTTTGCCTAAATTAGTATCTCCAGTCTCTAGATGGCAGGTAAGGAGTTAAACCCATATTTCTGGCTCCAAAATATAAAAACAGCCCATCATTACATAAAGGTTGTATTGTAATTCAAAAGGAAAAATGCATAGATACAATCAATCTAAAGACTTTACGTTGAACAAAAATATAGTGGCGGTGACTGTGTCCTCGGATTGAGCCAAATAACCAGCTTGAATATTTCAGTAAGAAATGTAAATAACTTTTCAACTATATAATAAAAAATAATACTGAAACCTTTTAAGGCAATTAAGGAAAAACAAACTACTTGTGTTTCAGTCCTCTTTTTCAATTTTTTAAATTTTCAGATATATCACATGATTATTAATGAAGTTTTAAGGAGCACTCAAAATAAAGTAGTAATAATAATTACAATAATAAATTACATTTGATTATAAAAATGACTACTATAGTGGAACTGTACACTATAAAAAAAGCAGCTATAAGTTCTGCTGCAGCAACACTTTTCTTTTTTCGCACACAAACAGATATATAACAAAACAAAAGAAAAAACAATTGGCTGAGTTGAGGCTGACATGGAAAGTTTGTTTTGAATGGAATGGAGAAAAAAAATGCATTACAATGAAATATTTCTGTTTAGCTTCCTGTATTAGGGAACAAACTTTTAGTTAAGAATTAACAAAAAGAAAATGCATATTTTGTATTTTAATGAAAATAAAAGTTTCACCACGATGTCACGGGGATTTTTTTTTTTTCGGGGGATGGTCATTTTGTCTCTTTTCTGAGATCAGTTAAAGGGGTAGACTAGCTATTAACTTTAAACTACCCCAGTAATTTTCAAATAAAGTAACTTCCCTTCAAACATCGATTTCAGTTTGGAGATACAGTGGTAAATGTGATTTGCCTGTCAGTAACACAATCACTAGAATGCAACTAAAGATTACTTTGCGTAGTATTTTACCTGTTAGTTGTTAGAACATGCATAAATTACCTGACTCTTCTGAGCAAAAGATCAAGTTGCTCATGAATTTCTGTTGATACAGTATATAAATTGATTAATCAGATCATCTCTTCAACTTTGCAAGTATTTGTAACAGATGACTTCGACATCTGCTCCAAATAATTATCAATTTAAAAACATTATTTTAGGGAATTAGCCAACACCTTTTCTTTACCACTACAAAAATAGCGTCACGAAAACAAAATCGCATTTTCTCTAAACCTAAGCAAACATATCCATCTTCCATCTAAACAAATTTGTAATTATCTGTAGTGTACTGATCTGCACACATCTTGTTTATTTTGTATCATTTATACACTGTGTAAATACGAAAATTTTGAAAGAATGCAAAATGAACTGAGAACATCTTTGGTTGCAACTGAAGACTCTACACCATGTGCCAGTGAAAGATTCTGAATCTTGTTTAAAAACATTTGATGGACACAATAGCAAAATTCTTTGACAAATTTGCACTGTTCTTGTGTATACACTATTCTCTGTCATCACTAGCTTTAGTATGCCTAATGTATCTGTTAGCAGACAGCTGTTCAAATGTTGCATCTATGCCACTGAAATAAAGGAACAAGTTTTCTGTTAGGTCTTTGTTTAAAAGGACAAGGTACAGTACTTTTAGGAAGAATCCTCATGTGTCTTATCTGTCACCTATGCAGGAGGAGCAGATAAAACATAGCACTGAGCACATTTTGACATTTCATAAAAACTTCAAATAAAGTGACTATATACAGGAAAAACTAATAAAAGGTAAAGGCACATGAGATGTATAATTTATGTCAATGGCAATGTAAATTTGTTAAATTGAAATCTTGACACCTTGTGGTATCCAGAGTAGTCCAGAATGGTAATATAGACACAACACACAAAGTTAGGTCAAGAAGTATTTACAGTGTTTATCATTTTGCCTCTATACACTACTACAGTGGACTTCAAATAAAACAATCAGTGCAGGCTTTCAGATTTAATTTTAAAGGTTTCATAAAAATATAGCATTCTTCTAAGGAATTACAGCCAGACAAAGTACCTCCATTTCATGGGCTCAAAAGTATTTGGACAAGTGACTGACAAGCAGTTTCATGGCCAGGTGTGGTCAGTTTCCTTGTTACTTCAATACAAATTAAGAAGTCCAGAGTTGATTTCAGGAGATGAGTTGCCATTTGGCAGCTGTTTGACTGGAGCTATCAATATGAAGTTGAAGGAGATAGCAATGCAAGTAAAGGAGACCATCAGTAGGCTGAAATTAGAAAATAAATCTGTCAGAGAAATTGCAAAAACTTTGCGAGAGGCCAAATCAAAATTTGGTAAATTCTTAAAAAAAAAAAAATGCACTGGTGAGCTCAACAACATTAAAAGACCTGAAAGACAGCTAAAGTGAATAATGTCAGAATCATTCCCTCGGTGAAAAAAAAAAAAACCCTTCACAACATTGAGACAAATCAAGACCAGAAGGTAGGCATATCATTGTCTACAAACTCTACAATCAAGAGATGTCTTCATGAGTGTATATACAGAGGATTGACAACAAGGTAACATTCAAGAACAGGAACACCCGATTAAACTTTGCCAGAAAACATCTCAAAAAGTCTACCAATTTCTGAATCACACTATTTGGAAGGATGAAGACAAACTTGTATCAGAGTGATAGGAAGAGAAAAGTCTGGAGAAGGAAAGGAACAGCTCACGATCAAAGCATCAAACATGGTAGAAGGAGAGTTATGGTATGGGCATGTATGACTGCCAATGGAAGGTGTATAGGGCTTTACTCTATGCTCACATTCGGCGGAATGCTACAAAACTGACAGGACGGCGCTTTACAGTGCAGATGTGTCATGGCCCAAAACACGCTGCAAAAACAACTGAAGACTTTTTGAAGGCAAAAAAAAAAGAAATATTATTCAGTGGCTAGGCCAGTCACCTAATCTCAACCCATTAGAGTAGTTTGAGAGCAGTTTTGAGTTAAGACAATTACTGAAGACAGAGAGACCCAAAATGGAGGTACATAATATTAATTCTGAAAGTCTACACTTTGTTCCAAATACTATCCAAATACTACTGGACCTAACCGCATATATGTAACTCTTTGAAGGAGGAGAAGTGTGACACAGTGCAGAATGAAAACACTCAGCTCTGACAGAATTTATCTCCCAAAGCATACTGATGAGTTTGATCCCCACACCACCTACCAGCTTGCATTGGTTCACCTTAAGCCTTTTCCCCATAGTAGTAATGATCCAGTAAGCGTGAGCTTGAATCACAATATTTGGAATGTTTTTATAATGAATTCCCAGCCTCATTACACTATACCCCCCTTTACACATACAAACCACCTTTGAATATCAATTTACCTCTGCACTTTCTCGTTGTCTCTCCCTCCAGCTATTTCCTTTCATCCCAGAAAGAGAAAGGTCTGAAAATTGTAATATGGCAATTTAAGTGACAGTCATATATGGAGCATATTGATGGTCTGCGTATTTTTTTCAACTATCGGCTGATCAATTAATTATTTGTCATTTCATATTCATCCCTTTCTTTCATTTTTAGGTACTCCACCCGAATCTGTTGTTTTTTAAAATGTGCAGGGTACTTTAACATACTCCAAATTATGACCTGTTGCAGATCATTTGTAAAAAAAAATAAATAAAAGTGACATGAGATGAAAAATTGTGAAAAAAAATGCAAGTATTTCCAAATTAGCAAGTCATTTAAGTCTTCTGAAAACATAACTGCACATTCACACACTTAGGATAATGATTAGTTTGCACTGTAGTCTTTCCTCAAAATGTTTTTCAGCAATACATTTTCTCAGACTAACCTTTCATAAGTAGTAACAGAAACTCAGAACTTTAGCTGAAAACATTCTTTTGATTAAAACCAAACATTGTAGGTTCCATTTCCCCTTAATGCAAAGGTTTTCTTGTTTCAATTTTCAAAATGAGCAAAAACTATAAAACTAATAATTGAATTAAAAACAAAAAAAACAACAATAAAAATTCCTTCAAAGTAGCTTCCTGTAGTAATACTTGAAAAAATACAGATCTAATAGGACACTGCATGTAAAAATACACTTCATGGAATATGCCTTATTAGTTTTTCTGTTTTTGTTACTATTTATCTTGTTTCTTATAAAAATGGAACACACTCAACACAAAGTGAAACTGACGGTTTTGCATTGTTTGCATGTGGGCGATCTAGATTTGATGGCGGTACATATCTTTTTGTCTCATGAAAAATAATTTGGAATTCATAAAAAAAACAGGCCTGATTGCATCATTCTCAGCTCAGTCAAACATAGACAAATAATAATAATTAGAACAATAAACAACAAATACATTTGATGTATGGTACAATGAGATGAATTGTAAACAAGGGGATCAGAACGTATCTTATCATAGTTCTCAAAAGGATCAATCAACACACACCAACCGAAATAAACACAACTGGAAGAGAAGGGACAGATTCCTCTGATCAAAAGTCAGATTTCGTGGAGGATTTGTTCTAGACAGATAATCACGGATCCATCTTCTCTTTTTTGGGATTGAGACAGCTAAGGAGGATCTTTAAAAAAGAAGGCTACAGTAAGCCTTTCAAGATGAAAGTTTGGCAATGTCATGATTTCTTAACGTTAAAGATAAGAGCATGTCATGGTTAGGGAGAGTAAAGGCTTTGTCAAGAGCAGCAAAATACTGAGTCTATAGAGGTTTCTATGTAGTCCTGTAACAATAAAGTCAGCTTTATCCTGATGATTTAGACTGATATAGTAGGTTCTCATATGTGCACCTTTAATCTGTTTTTTCTTCGAGATCCAGGCAGGTTGTGGCAAATGGTCAGTTCAGTGAAATCATGAGGTTTTTGTTCAAGAGAGGAGGAAAAACCTTAAGGGAACTAGAAGGAGCACAGAAGAAATGTCAGAGAGCATTGTGTCACCTCAACAGGCAACCTTGGATCTAGGTGAGGAAACTTTTTTGGCAAAACTTTAGCAGCTGATGAATAACTGTTAAATTACTTACTGTTGGTTCTGGTGGCATTTTCAAACCATTTAATAGTTGGGAAAAAAAAACTATGAAAAAAAAAGGAATACGTGCAATAATCAATTATTAAAAAATTGAGGTACAGTCACAGTAACTGAGTCATGGATAACTTAGCGGAGGAGAATGCTAATAAATACGACAAAGAAGTGAAACAGGAGGGATCTTATAACTGTCATCTTTTTTGTCATCGTGTGTCATTAAGACAGGCCGCTAGGCATTTCGTTTTCTTTTTCTTTTCCTAGTTTTGTGTTTAAGGTAAAAGAGTCACCTGGGGATTCAGTTTGAACACCTAATAAAGCCCCTCCATCCTTGTACTGTTTGTGGGGCTGATGCTGTGCTGCTCTTGTGTTTATTCTTTATTTTGTTTTTGTTCTATCCCATCCCAGTCCCACAGTAGTGGTCATTTGCTGAAAAATGCAACAAATTAAACACAGCACAGGGGGTTGTCTATTTTCACAGAGGTGACTTCAAACCCAAATTGACCGCTTTCCATCGTTAGTGAATGGACAACAGATGACACGAAGATGTGAAGAAGGAGTATCAGAACGGTTTATGGTTTAGGGCTGAGATTGGGTCAGAAGTTAGAAGGCAGAGCCAGTAAGGGCGTTGAGCTGCTGCATCAAACCTTCTAGACTGGCCATCTGCTCTGAAAGGTCGTCCTGCTCATACACCTGAAAGAAAAGAAAGCATAGTGGGTGATTATGAACGTGCAAAAATCTGCCTGAATATCTGTGTGACTTCAAACCATTCTGAAGACATGGGCTAAAGTCTACTTTACTAGCTTTTAAGATGAATACGTTATTGAGTACAAACAATAACACACCAAAAATTAAAAATTATTCTTTATAGGCCAAGATCCTCAGATTATTTTTAATGTGATTGCATTGATACTTGATGTTCCACTGTTGGATTGTCATTGAATTTAACCCTAAATTTGTTATTTGAATGCAGTAACTTTACTCATTACATTTTAATAGAAATACTTTTTGCTTTTGACTAAGTATTTTTAGTCTTGTGCATTTCCTTGTGTTTGAGTAAAATTTGTGTGGAGTACTAAAGGACAACAGTACTTTTACTAGGTTACATTAAACAATTGTTTCAACCGCATTACACTTACTGTATTTCAATATTAAGAAGACCCTAAAAAAATGTTGAAGCATTAGAATTACCAGCAATAAACACTGGATTAATGCAAAGACAGGACAGAGCAGCAATTTTGACATCTGCTCTGATGCTTGCATATATGGTTGAACTAACAATTGTCCAATCTGGAAGGAGATAAATAACCTTTATACTCAAGAAACGCAAAAAAAGATGATTTATACAAAACAAAAATATTATGAGGCAGGTTCTAAATTTGCAAATTTGCAAAATTGCTGGCGAAAAAAATTCAAAAACAATTTTGGCAATGTCATGTCTGTGTGCAATGCTCTGAAAATAAAAAACAAAAAAACAAACTCAAATTGGATTCAGACATATAAGCCTGACCCTCACCAGTGAGATTTAATAATCCGTCCACACCAAAAAACCTAAAAAACAAATATTTGCCAAGAACCTCTAGTAAACACCAGCTACCACTGCATCTGCTGCGTTCCTATGTAAAATATATGGGATTCCATTTGGCCCTGGGATTCTATCCCATACCAGTATCTGATGTACCCCATTTTCTCAAGCTTTATTTCCATTTTGCTATGAAACTGCTTAAGGGCCAGGGTCAGGTCAATATTGATCACTTCCTACAGTTTGTCAGTAGCACCAGTGCACTTCATATGCAGGTTGTGTCGAGCTAAGCTCCTCTTGACAAGGGTGTAGGAAGGGTGCAACATAACAAAGTGGCAAGTGAATAATGACTACGCCAAGATACAACTTGAATCATATGTCTAGCATGGGATAGTTAAAAAAAAAACAAATAAACAAAAGGCTAAAATGAATCAATGTGCCATCCTTTTTTAGATGATCCAATGCCTGGCCCATCCATCATCAACACTCTGGCAACCGTACATCAGGAGGACACTCCCCCATCCCACCACCTGCCTCGGTGCCCAGCTAAAATCCGGTAAAGATTTGGTCAGTATAAACTATAGCCCTTTATACACAGAGAATCTGCGTGATCCAGCATTGAAGGTTTGCAAATTCCCCGCTTTTGTTAGTTTATACAGAACCAAGGCAGTGTGGCAAAAAGGCACTTCAGTGTGGCTGTTCATGTAGCGAAGCAGCATTGCCGAGTCAAAAGGGGCGTGACTGGTGCAGCATGTAATATGACAGCATTAGTCTTTAGTGTGACATACTAGTCAAGTGGTAAGTTTACGACAAAAAAAAATCCCAGAAATGGCGAGCTGGTGCGTCCATATAGACAAACTAGGCAGTTGCCTGAGCAGCACCGTTGAAAGGTCGGTGAAAAGCAGGTCAAATGAGAAAAATGTTGGAAAGGCAGGCTCAATTATGTTGTAAACACAATGAAAGATTGAGGAACGGGTCATTCACACACACTGCCTCTGCATTCACATCCTTGCCACAGCTCACACCAGCTTTCAGTAGACTGGCATACTGGCACCAGTTCTGATTGACAACAAACACCCCCATAAATGTGAGGGTAACGGAGTAACTTTACTGGTAGGACTTTGGAAAAAACAAAGGCTATTTTATAAAGACTTGAAACCTAATTAACTATGTTTACATCTACATTTTCCAAATTACGCTGTCTGTAAAGTAGGATCTGTAACATGCTTACATATACTATCCCGGGTTTGTTTGTGTTTTGCTTTATATTTGATTACAGTTGACTCACCATCATTAGTTCTGGTTAGTAAAACACCCGTGTTAAGGAAAACAAAGACAAGAATTGTTAAGTTTAGTTGTCATGTATTGGTTCGGTTTTGTGATAACTCAGTTAAACATTTTCATCTCTGTTACTCACCTCTCTCTATCCGTTTTAGGGACTAAAGGAGGAAGTGCTAGAAAACTTCCTGTATTTATACACGGGGGGACATTATTAGTGAGGTCATTGGGATAGTCCAAGTATGGGCGGCAGCTAAATTGGATTATTTCTGTTTTTGTGTTGAGTATTTATATGTGTAAATGGTGTTCGATGGTAGGTTTTATAAACGTTTTCTTTAAAGATTTGTGCAGATTAACTCTTTTCATTTACCTGTTTCCAAGGTAAGTGCTGGGTTAGCTGCCTGCTGCCTTCTACACCATTAATTTCCCATCGACTCTTCCTCTTCCCATTCTCATTTTTCCTTTCTTTTCTATGCTTATCCCCCCTCCTTCCTCTACTTATTCTTCCCTCTTGTTTCCTCTTCTCAGACTCAGTCATTTATGATTTCTTTTAAGGGCCACAGCATACTGAAGGGAAGGAAGGAAGGAAGGAAGTTGTAGTGACAAAGCTGAGCAGCTGAGCAGGTGTGTTTGTGTGTGTGAGTGTGTGTTTCCCCTGAACAAGAGGATTAATTTGTTCTACTGGAACAGAGTGACAAGATCTGTCAATTTACTAATAGTACTAAGTGTATACTCTGCACTTTGAAATCCTTTGTTTGCGTTTGTTTTGGACAGTAGCTAGGCTGCTAGCCATAGCATATAAATCAATATAATTCATTTTACATGATCATCATCATTGTTACTATTCTTTTAAATATCACTGCTACCTGGAGGTCACCCAGCTATATCTATCACTGAAACCAGACAAAACTAAAAAGCTTACTAAACTTCAGGCATGGGAAACCCAGGAACCCAGGTTATGAGAAGGTGAATTAACGGTAGTTAAGTAGTTCATTAATGACAGGTTAAAATATCTCTTTGACAAAGTGATATTAAAATATTGATTAAAAAAAAAAAAGTTCACTGTGATTTAATGAATACTGTAGTTATTGTCCCACTGTTGTATGCGGTGCTACTTCAACGGAAAAGTAAGTTTGTGTCACATAATTTTAGCTACCGTGTTTGCTATGAGCAGTTAATTAGCTGCATAAATACACACAAAAAGTTGTCAGTTGTGGAAAGCTTGATGCTAAATGGCTGTGCAAAAAGTGGATGGATACTGCGGTTTTGTGAGTTGTGGCCTCTTTACCCAGGAAGGAGACTGTGCCTAAACTTAAATTTTTTGATGAGTGAATTAATTATAATTCCTGTAAATGATTTAGTTGAATTCGACCTGTATTAGCATTTTATTTAATGTTCGGTGCTATTCGTGAGCGGGCAAGCTACGTATATGCCCCGCTTTTGTGTGTGTTATATTAAGCACGGCACAATAATTCTAAAGATTATGGGCTGGAGCAACTAATTCATATTTTGATGTTTACATGTAAATATGTAAGTTAAGAGACATATTCTAAAGGTATTTCTGGTAATTAGCAGCATTTATGGTCAATTTAGTTAAGACTTATGAGAAAAATTTAGTATTAATGAAAAAGTATTTAAAGCAATTTAATATTTCAACCTAAAGTGCACGCGTGGTAGATTTATCATACTCCTTTTGACATTTAAGGCCAGGTCTTTGGTTTCTGCCTTCTGTGTGTTTCAGTAAGGGATTCAACAGAGTGGATGTCCTCTGCTGTTTCTACTCACTTTGGCTGTGGTGGTAGAGTTCAATAGTTGTGATGAGCTAAACGCAGTGATGAGATGGTGCTGGTTTGTTTGAACTGTACCGTCCTTCTTAAACCTGGTACAACTGATGATTGCTGGATTTCAAGAACAGGTTTCAGGGACCTCTACTATTATTGATTTTCTTTTCTTTTTATTATCATCAATGGAATGACAAGAACGAGAAACTGAATTTAAAACAATTTTTAAGGTGTTGTGAAGAAAATATATCCTTTATTGTCTGTAATTTAGAGTAATATATATTATTTTATGTATTTTTATTGCATGCATTTTACTGATAATGTATTTATGGAGTCATGGATGTGTGGATAAGGATCAGTGAAAAGGACCGCTTATGAGTAGTACCTCAGCCCCACAGTCAGGAATTGTCTGAATGAGGATAATATCATTTGTGAGATAGGTGTAAAGAGGAGGAGGAGCAAGGGAAGGAAGTCCGATGCAGAGGAGCGCGTTGTGTGAGGAAAACAAAAGCGATACAACATTGAAGGACAAGACGGCAGTTTGAGCCGAGGGATCAATGTGCACAAAAATATAAATCAATGAATGTTCCTTAACCTACTTCAAGCTGTGTGTGCGTGTGGTCTTTAGGCTGCATGAGTATTTGATTAAGGGTGTTGTTCTCCTTTTTCTACAACAGCTACACCTGGAGGAGACAGGTGACAGGACGAGGAAGAGACCCCGAGAAGGGGCAGAACTTCAGATAGCCACAATAGCCACACTACAAACTTTGAGTGTTCCTTTTTTTGCACATTTTCGATTCTCCATCTTGAAGTACCTTACTGTGGTTATTCACAGCTATATTTTGATGGACAGTATTTTTTGTGGAACTACTTACTCTTCTTGATTTATTTTTTGGTCATTTATAGACCGTGGCCATCTTATTGCCTACACTGCCTTCTTTTACATTAGAGTTTTAATGGCCAGTTTAGTCATTTATTTAAAATTTTGCCTTTTGTAGCTTAGAAATCTTTTATTGGTTATATTAAATTTGGTTTTTAAATTTTTATTAATTTTCAGCAGTCTGTCATTTGTTTGTTTTCATGTTTTTTTTTAATGCTGGTATAAAATATCCCACATCACCGTGTGACACATACAAATATACACACCAAATAAGTTCACAGTGAACTTTGACCTCCAAAATTTTACCCTTGACCCTAGGTGTGATTTTATGCTAAATTTCCTCAGTCCTTTTATGCATTCTTGAAATATTGTGCTCACAAGATTTCAGGTCATAGTTGCCTTGAACTTTCACCTCCAAAATTCAAGGTCTAGTAATCAAAGCCAGTTGTCAGTGACTTTGATCAGATTTTTTTTTCCTGCACTCACAAATGTGGCACAGCGATCTTGAACTTTAAGCTATGAACTCAAAAGTTCATCCCCGAGTCTAACTGGACATTCGTCCAAAGCTTGAAGAAAATTCTTCAAAGTGTCCTTGAGATATCACATTCACAAGAAGGAGCACATGAGGCAGCACTGACATCGAACTTTGACCTATGACCTCCAAACTCTAATCAGTTTATCTTAAAGTCAGAATGGCCATTAATGTAAAGTTTGAAGAAAATCCCTCAAAATATCCATTAGTTATTGCATTCACAAGGATGGAAAAGATGGAAGGAACATTTTCCCCATGCAGACTTACATTGGCAGCAGAATCCTCAGTGGTGTTTATTCCTCCCTCCTCTGAAAAGTCCGGTGCTGTAGGAACTGAGACAGGCAGTAGTGGAGAACGAGCCTTACCGGCCTGACCCAGAGAGGCAGTCTTCACTTGGGGCTTTGGAAGGCTCACATCTGGGTAGGACATAAAGAGTTCTAGTTTCTAAATATTACATTGACACTTTAGATAATTAATTTGATGCTCATCATTTAACATCTTGCTTTTTCAATGACATTTTTTTTCTCGTAAATCATTCTGGTTTTGAAGTTCTTTAACAAGGCAGCAATAAATAAATAAAATTTGGATTGATATTAAAACTGGGGTT
Organism: Mola mola; assembly: GCA_001698575.1. NCBI lineage: Eukaryota > Metazoa > Chordata > Actinopteri > Tetraodontiformes > Molidae > Mola > Mola mola. The sequence continues at coordinate 1,340,765 of KV751396.1, forward strand.
ATTAGTTATTTTTAGCATCATTTGGGCAAACATTTCTTAATAACCTTTGAGAATATTGTAATTCAATTGGTCAACCCTGGTCAAGGGCTCTGCAAGTATTTAAAGGGTGTTGTCGAGCTATGTAGCACAAACAGTTAGGGGAGGTGAGGGGTAGTGGAGCTGCTCTGACTTTCATAAAAGAAATCTCTCCAAAAAAACAAACTAAGGCTGCCATGAATACACAATTAACCTTGTGATCTCCATGGCTCTCGCAATTGTCTGTGCGAGCAGAGCTGCAAATTCTCTCATCAGTGTGGTCTTGCTTCTTAATAGCGGTTGTCGCTCACACAGAGCTCACCAAACTTCTCACTGGTGGTCGTTTAACATGATTCAGATCATGCTCGTTGTGCCTATTCATATACGTCAATACCTTTATGCAATCTTTACACATCATTTTTGTATTGTCAACTATCATCCTTTCAGAAGCCAAAATGCTATCATGTCTCCAATTTGAGTCTGAATTTGAGTCAATCTGAATCGAATGGATGACTTTATTGTCTTGAATTTTATTTGAATTGCAGTGAATTATTATAACCAAAGTGAGTGTTTTTGGGTGACTGTCATCTATTATTTCAGGAAAAGAATAGTCAGCATATGTGGTTTTAGAGACAGAATATGTGAACATAATTGATGAATTTAAAGAATTTGGAGAGTAAACAATCATTCTTCACTGTTCAAAAGAATTTGACTTGACTACTATTGAGCCCACATCTCCCAATTAATTAAGACTGGGATCATCAGGTCTCCCTTTACTCAGGGTGCATGAACAAGTTTTATACAGAAACTTTCATGGTGTTAAATATTGAGCTCTCTATATGAGTGCTGACAATTTGATCTGGTAACATATAGCTGCTACTGATTGATATAGTTCATACAGTATGTAACAAAACAAACTACTGCAAAACACATATCGGAACCTGCCTCATCCATCCATCATTTAGTCATCCTGTTATCCATACACAGATTAAGTATCCATCATTCTATTAGACCTTTCTCTAAATGATATTACAAAAATGCAAATAAATGAGAGGACCAACAGTTAAGCAAACTGATAACAAATTGACCAGATGTAGAAAAAAATAAAAGAAAATCAAATTAAAAGACCAAACAATTGAATAGACAAGAAAAAAAATCAGTGAGTACATCCAACATCCAAAGGAAACAGTATGCAGGATGATTGAGTGTGCCCAAAACTCTTGAAGTGATTATGCATGAAGTTTGACATAATAATTTTTGGTTCCTGTCCCGAGACACAAGACAAGATATCTGAGATTATCTTCATTCCATGCAGTTATCCACAACAAATTCCAAAGAATCAGAGTGTCAGTTAGAGGGGACATGAAACTTGGGCCTGATGGAGCAAAATTTGAATAAGTCATGGTAAAATTTTGCCCTTTTCAAGAGATTTTTGAAATATTTGAACAGCAATTGGTGATCATGTTTGAGAGTTGAGTCCATGACCAAGAAATAAGGAAATAATAACTACACAAAGGGGGCATTCTGATTTTCTGACTCCCAAAAATTTGAATTGATGAGGTCTCCAGGCAACAACAAACTACTATGACTACTTCAATTTTCTGAGATACAAAGGACAACCTATGGGCCTATGGGTAGTATTGTGACATAAGGGTCACATGTGGTCAAGCTGTATGTCATTTGAAGTGTAAGCCAGACCACTATAAGGCCACTATTATTATAAATAAGATGTTAATCCATTTTGTAGTGTGCAGTATCTTGACCTTACAAGGGTGATGGAGTGACTGTCTATATGTTTCAGCCATTATTCTTCATTTTTCAAACATGCTAATCTTGATTTTGTGTGCGTTTGAATGTCTGTATGACTGTAAATGGGCAGTAATAAATACCTGCCAGCTTCATTTCAAAATGAAGAAGAGTAAAATACATTTGTATGATGTCACAGTGTGCTGGTGTCAGACCGAATTCAAACTGAAGCCAACTCCAGAAAAAACGTGTAAGAATGTACTATGCTGTACTATGCTGTACCGCCGCCGCTCGCCCCGAGAAGACGATCGAACTCGGCCATCTAGAGGAAGTAAAAGTCGTAACAAGGTTTCCGTAGGGGAACCTTGTTACGACTAAATATATATATGAATGACCAGGTTTTCCGCCAATGGAATTTTTTTCTTCTCTGATTCCAAGATGACAATGTCAGGATTCATTGGCCAAAAATTGTGATAGAGTGGGTCAAGAAAGAATAAGACATAATTTTCATCCGTGGATTGGCCACCACACAATACAGACCTTAACTCCATTTAGAATCTTTGGGATGTGATGCATATTTTTTAAAATCACCATCAAAACAAAACCTTGGCAAAAGATTTAAGGAACACTGGATGGAATTTTTTTTCGTAGGGGCATTGTATGTTAATAAATATAAAAATCCCCCAAAAAGTTGGGAAGCTGTGTAACGTGAATAAAAAGAGAAACCAACAGAAAGATTTACAAATACATTTTAACCTAGGGTCAAATGAATATAATTCTTTTTTTTTTTTTTTTTTTTAAATATACACACATTCTGAATTTGATGTTGTCAACATGTCCCAAAAAAGTTGGGACAGGGGCAAGAAAAGAAAGAAAGAAAGTGAAATGCTCAATGTACTGCTAGAGCATTCCACAGGGGCTAAAGAGGAGATGGACCATCCAGAAATTACTCAACTGTTGTGCATCAAACAGTATCCTAACATGTTTGTTTTGCAAGTAAAATGATCAGATGTTGGATATCCGGCACTGCGGTAAGCGTATTGCGTCACTTTCTGTTGTTTGTGTCTGGTCGTCTTGCTGTACCTTGCTAACTATCTGAGAGGGTTTTAACGACATTAATTGTTTAACTGATGTGTATTGAAAGTGTAAACCCTGTACTTAAGCACCCTTTAGCCCGCTCTCATTTTAGTGAATTTATCGCTACTCTTCCAACCGTTCTGTGTCGTGCTAACCAACTCAGGTATTGTACCTGGCGCACAGCAATGGCTTCTCCCTCTCGTTCTCCTCTCTCTTGCTCAGTGTGTCACATGTTTAGTTATTCCTCTGCCTCATTTAGTGATAATGGTACCTGTACTAAGTGTAGTTTATTTGCTGCGTGGCTGCGAGGCGAGGCTTAGTGATTTGGAGGCTACGATCCGCACCTTGCAAACCAAACCAGTAGCTTCGCTAGCTAGCCAGCCCCCATTAGCCGGTGCGGGTCGACTGAGAGCAGCTCCCGAGCAGTCGGGAAACCAGGGAAGTTGGGTGACTGTTCGAAGGAAGCATAGTCCTAAGCAGAAGCCCACGGTTCACCACCCACCCGTTCACGTTTCCAACAGATTTTCCCCACTCAGTGACGCACCCGCTGAGAAACCAACTCTAGTAATTGGCAGCTCTATTTTGCGAAACGTGACATTTTCCACACCAGCGGCCATAGTCAAATGTATTCCTGGGGCCAGAGCGGGCGACGTGGAATCAAATTTAAAGCTGCTGGCAAAAAGTAAACGTAAATACAGTAAGATTGTAATTCATGTCGGCGGTAATGACGTTCGGCTACGCCGGTCGGAAGTCACTAAAGTTAATGTTGAGTCGGTGTGTGCTTTTGCCAAAACACTGTCGGACTCCGTAGTTTTCTCTGGTCCCCTGCCTAACCTGACCAGTGACGATATGTTTAGCCGCATGTCGTCGTTCAACCGCTGGCTGTCGAGGTGGTGTCCAGCAAACGACGTGGGTTTCATTGATAATTGGCAAACTTTCTGGGGAAGACCTGGTCTAATGAGGAGAGACGGCATCCATCCTACTTGGGATGGAGCTGCTCTCATTTCTAGAAATATGGCCAGATTTATTAGTCAGCCAAATTGACAATTCAGAGTTGAGGCCAGGAAGCAGAGTTGCAGTCTTACACGCTTCTCTGCGCTTCCTTTAGAGTCATCCACCTACAACCCCATAGAGACTGTGTCTGTCCCCCGTCCACATAAATTCACTAAATTCACTAAATCAAATAAGAGTTCACATAGGAACTTAATAAAAATCAACACCACTAATGAGGCAGTTTACAAAGTAAAGAGACTTAAATGTGGACTCTTGAATATCAGATCCCTATCATCTAAAGGTGTATTAATAAATGAGCTTATATCAGATAACAATATTGATTTATTCTGCCTTACTGAAACTTGGCTGTGCCAAGACGAATATGTAAGTCTTAATGAATCCACTCCTCCCAGTCACATTAACACACACATTCCCAGAGACACTGGCAGAGGTGGTGGAGTTGCAGCCATTTTCAATTCTGCCCTATTAATAAACCCTAAGCCCAAACAAAAATTTAGTTCATTTGAAAATCTCATTCTTAGCATTTCCGATCCAACCATGAAAACTCCAATTATGTTTGTTATAGTGTATCGAGCACCTGGACCCTACACTGAATTTTTATCTGAATTTTCAGAGTTTCTCTCAGCTTTGGTCCTCAAAACAGATAAAGTCATTATTGTAGGTGACTTTAATATCCATGTAGACATTGAAAACGACAGCCTTGGTACGGCATTTCTCTCACTATTAGATTCATTCGGCTTCTGTCAGTGTGTACAAGAATCAACACACACTTTTAATCACACCCTTGATCTTGTTCTGACATATGGCATTGAAATTGAGCATTTAAATGTCTCTGCGCAAAATCTGCTTTTATCAGATCATTATCTTCTAACATTTGAATTTCTGCTCATCAACTATAAACCAAGAGTCACTAGTTATTATAGCAGATGCATATCTGAGGACACTGTTGAAAATTTTAAAGAAATTATTCCCTCTGCATTAATTTCAGTGCCATATCCCAAAATAACAGAGGAGTCATATCTTAAATTTAGCCCCTCCCAGCTTGATCACCTTGCCGATTTCACTGCCGGCTCTCTACGTGCTTCACTCGATTCCATTGCCCCAGTTAAAAAGAAAACAAAACCAGTAAAGAGACTAGCTCCGTGGTATAATCTTAACACTCGCAAGTTAAAACAGAAAACTCATAAACTTGAAAAGAAATGGCGTTCCACTAAACTGGAAGAGCCACACATGGCCTGGCAGGATAGCCTTAAAGTATACAGGAAGGCCCTTCGCCGAGCAAGAAAAGACTACTATTCAGCGTTGATAGAAGAAAACAAGAATAAGCCCAGGATCCTTTTCAGCACTGTAGCCAGGCTGACTGAGAGCCATCATTCTATTGAACCATGCATTCCTAGAGCCCTCACCTGTAATGATTTTATGAACTTCTTCAATAATAAAATTAGACTTATCAGAGAAAATATCCTACACTCCACAGATTCCAGTTCAGCAACAGGAATTATAGAGGCTGTTATTAGTCCTGATGTGTGTTTGGAAAGCTTCCATCCAATTGACCTTAAGGAACTAACGACAACATTATCTTCATCTAAATCATCAACCTGTATACTAGACCCCATACCTACTAGGTTGCTCAAAGAGGTTTTACCCCTAATTAGAAATCCACTACTAAACATTATCAATCTATCCCTTGTAACAGGTTATGTGCCCCAGTCATTTAAAGTAGCTGTAATTAAACCGCTCCTAAAAAAACCTACCCTAGACCCAGAAGTTTTAGCCAACTATAGACCAATATCCAACCTCCCCTTTCTTTCAAAGATTCTAGAGAAAGCAGTAGCGAAACAACTATGTGGCTTTCTTCAGTATAATAGTCTATTTGAAGAGTTTCAGTCAGGTTTTAGAAAGCATCACAGCACAGAAACGGCATTGGTAAAAGTTACAAATGACCTCCTCACTGCATCTGATGCGGGACTTATCTCTATACTAGTCTTATTAGATCTTAGTGCAGCTTTTGACACTATCGATCATCACATCTTACTACAGAGGATGGAACACCAAATTGGCATTAAAGGATCTGCTCTAAGATGGTTTAAGTCCTACCTATCTGATAGATATAATTTTGTTCATGTTAATGATGAATCATCAAGATATGACAAGGTTAGTCATGGAGTCCCACAAGGTTCTGTGCTTGGACCATTACTATTTACTCTATATATGCTTCCTGTAGGTAAAATTATTAGAAAGCACTCCATACATTTTCACTGTTATGCAGATGACACACAACTATACTTATCAATGAAGCCAGATGAAACCCATCAGTTAGCTAATCTACAGTCATGTCTTAAGGACATTAAAAACTGGATGTTTCATAACTTTTTAATGTTAAACTCTGACAAAACTGAAGTCATTGTGCTGGGCCCCAAACACATTAGAGACTCATTATCCAGCAACATAGTTAATCTGGATGGCATTGCCTTGGCCTCCAGCACCACTGTCAGAAACCTGGGTGTTATCTTTGACCAGGAGCTGTCTTTTAAATCACATGTTAAACAGATTTCAAGGACCGCCTTCTTTCACCTCCGTAACATTGCTAAAATCCGGCACATCCTGTCTCAACAAGATGCAGAAAAACTAGTTCATGCGTTTGTTACTTCCAGGCTGGACTACTGTAATTCTTTATTTTCAGGTTGCCCTAACAAAATTTTAAAAACTCTTCAGTTAATCCAAAATGCAGCAGCGCGTGTACTGACTAGAACTAATATCAGAGACCATATTTCCCCCATACTGGCTTCTCTGCACTGGCTCCCCGGTTAATTTAGAATAGAATTTAAAATCCTTGTTCTCACCTACAAAGCTATTCATGGTCAGTCACCATCTTATCTTGAACAGCTCATAGTACCCTATCGCCCATCCAGAACCTTACGCTCCCAGGATGCAGGGTTATTGGTGATCCCAAGAATTTCCAAAAGTAGAATGGGAGGCAGAGCTTTCAGCTATCAAGCTCCTCTCCTGTGGAACTATCTTCCAGTCTTGGTACGGGAGGCAGACACACTCTCTGATTTTAAGAGTAGGCTTAAAACCTTCCTTTTTGATAAAGCTTATAGTTAAGGCTGGCCTATCTAGCCCTTAGTTATGCTGCTATAGGCTTAGGTTGCTGGGGGAACACTCCATGATTCACTGAGCTTTCTTCTCTCCCCCCTCTGACTCCGACTCCTTCTCTGCTCCTGTAAATGTCCATATCCTTACACTAACTTTACTTCTTCCCCGGAGTCGTTGTGCTTTACCATCCTGCAGGTTTTTCTAGGTCGCGGTGGGAGGTGCTGCTGTGGTCCTGCCTGATGCCTCCTGGCCACATTAGGAAAGGAGATCCTGTGACTTGGATCCTGTGACTTGGATCCTAGGCTGGATTTCCAAGTGCAAATCGGGACCCACAGATCACAATGGCTTCTGGATCAATAGACTACACCTGCTTCTGGACCACTACACTTCACATATCCCTGGATTTACAGATTCTACATACTCTTGGACTCAGCAACACCCAGATCTTCCTACATGGAGTACAATGACTCCTGGACCAACAGAGTCCACCTGCGTCTGGATCACTAGACTTTCCATACATCCGGACTAATAGAATCCACAGACTCTGGGACTCATGGATGTTTTATGCATTCTAAATGAACTGTTGTTATCATGTTTTTGTGTTCTGTACAAGTGACATTTATTGCACGTCTGTCCGTCCTAGGAAGAAGGATCCCTCCTCTGTGGCTCTTCCTGAGGTTTCTTATTTTCCCTGTTTAGGGTTTTTTAAGTTTTTCCTCACCCGGTTCGAGGGTCTAAGGACAGAGGATGTCACATCTGTACAGTTTGTCAAAGCCCAGCGAGATAATGTGTAAATTGTGATTTCGGGCTATACAAATAAAATTTGATTTGATTTTAATTTTGAAACAGTTTCCTTTTTGAGTTCGATTTGATACAGTACTCCTTTTTTTTCGTTTTTTTTTGCAGTTATACTGTCAGAAGCTGTCAATGGTACCCTTAAATAGTGAATCACACCATGCTAGTTTTGTCACCCTTCGCTTGGGGTACCTGATTGGTTTACAGAATTCTATGCAACAGTTAGGCCACCTTTCTCCTCATGGCATGCAGCCTTTTCTTAAACAGAGCCTATCTATTTTGCATGATAAACAGCCATACACTAACAAGAAACAATATGAAATTCTGGGTGTCCTCCATTGTTCCCTTTGTTTGTTGTTACAGTTTCTTTGTTGACTTTATGAGAGGGATACAATGTGTTGCACTAGCTGTTGCGGTCAAGCTACCCCGCTCACCAGGTAATAGTACGGTTGCGAGTGAAAACGCACGTCTGTAATCTTTCTGCAGGAACTTAGCATATTAGCATGTTCATATGCTCCTGGTTAATATTGGCTGCTGCAGAAAACAGCCACTCAGATGGTGTTTAGGTGTCAGGGATGCATAAATTGAACTTTGTTAGCAGGCTAACCTGAGTGCTAGTGGACTAATTTTAGTGCTAGCAGTCTTACATTAACGCAAGTAACACAGCTGGCTAAAGACACACTTTCACTTTTGTTGGAGCTCAATTGCAAGGAAACCACACTTTACATTTCATTTCTCATCAATGATAACAACAACATGTTTTCTTTTCAGATGTTGCTTCATAATGGTAGTGCTCCCATGCATTTTTATCAATTCCTTGTTCCACCCATTTTAAAGCGGGTGTCATTTGATTCTTGGATAACTCAGTTTTTAGTCGGGCAAACCTGAACATGAATATTGGAAAAAACCAACCAGGTTGGGGTGGACTTATACAGGAGCAGGCGGTCTTCTTGTTTTGTTAGGTATTTTGGAACAAGACGAGTGAGTTATGTAAGTATTTAAGTAGAATTATCTTAAAGGTTAATTTTATAACCTAGGAGGTTATCAGAGATATCTCAACAGTTCAAATTAAAACCTTACCCTAAATTAAATATTAATTCCCGACGCTTCCCATCACCCCTGCTGTTAAATGGTTCAAAGCAGTCGAGGCATTAACAGCTAAATTTTTTTTTGAAAAACAGTAAAACTATATAACTATAAAATTGTATAAAACTATACCCAGTTACCCCAAAATTAAAAATAAAAATGGTATTGGTTAAAACAGATTTCTGTTTACAATAGTTTGGGTAGCACAGATCATTATTTTCACGCCAATTTGATGTCAAGCAGTTTGCTCATGCTCATTTGCAGTCACTGAAAAACTTGCCACTATTCTGGGATGCAGAATCCCACATTCCCCATTGCTTTGCTTGGAGGAGACTTAATATAAATAATCCCAAAAAAACACACAAACCCATTATTAATGTCTCTATGACCAAGAAAACAATCTTCCAAAACACTTACACAGAAATGAAAAGAATGAAACAAAATGGAGGTCTAATCAGATGTGATCCAACCCTCTGGCTATTGTCAAGGTCAGTTACACAACGCCCACTCACACACACAGTAGGAGCCTGAGGGCACCGTTTAGTTTTTTTAAAATATCTTGCAAGGTCAGACAGAATAAAGAATTCAAGAAAGTCTTATTTGTCACCATGTAGCTTGAAACGTATTTACTGTATTGTTTTCATTTCCTCTGAGAAGTAATAGATTTCTTAAAAAGAATAGTAGTTTAGTGGTTAATGGACTGAGCACTAAATAAACAATAACATCTAAAAATTGGTATTTCATGATGTAAATAAACAGGGTCTGAAGAAATGTATTTCAATAAAGCTAAAACATTATGAATCAGTCCCAATTAAGGAATAATTTACCATTTTAAGTAAGGTGAACTTTTGTAAAACTGTATCGATTT
>KV751396.1:1359072-1388777 GCA_001698575.1 Mola mola
TGCATGAATAATAATAATCCATTATTATAATCATAATATACATACTGTATATATTTATTCTGATACATAAAAGCCATTCTGCATAACTTAATAAAAGTATCCTTACAAATGATGCCTGAGTAAATACTGAAATGCAAGCCTTTTACTTGTATTTCTTCACTGCAATGTTGTTATCTTTGCAAAAGGACAAGGTCATCAAGGTCATTCATCCACATCTGCTACGGGCTGGAACTAATTCTTGACTGGGATAATAACTTCCTTGAGCTTTGTCATCACTTTACTGTTGCCAGGCAACCAGCCCAGAGAACCCTGTATATGCTCAGCCAGAATAGCTTTGATGTGCAAATATGTTCTTCAGGTTGCTATGTATAAAATGTTCAACTTGTTAGATTGCATGAGGACAGTATTGTTTAAAATTTAAGCATGCACTGGGACTCTTATATGCATGTCGTGTTTCCAAGTACCCCTAAACTACTCTGATCAGCTAAAGGTAAGGAACTCTTATATTGCAAGTAATGCTTCACTCATTTTTAAGAAACATTTATTCATGTACGTGTATTCAAAAAACATAGCTGATTCCATAGACTTCTCTTCACCCATTCTAGTGGTTATTATCCATGTGTGAAAAGATCATCTCCATACCATTCCACAAGTAGAATGGGAGGCAGAGCCAAGGAGCTTCCCCTCCTGTGGAACCATCTTCTAGTCTCGGAGGAAGGCAGACACACTCTCTGCTTTTAAGAATAGGCTTAAAACTTTCCTTTATGATAAAGCCTATAGTTAAGGCTGGTCTATCTAGCCCTTAGTTTTGCTGTTATAGACTTAGGTTGGGTTAGGGGGACATTCCATGATACACTGAGCTCCTCTCCCCACTTCCCCCTCTACCTCTATTTGTGCTCCTGTAAATGTTCATATCCTAACAAAACATTATACTAACTTCATTTCTTGAGACTTGTATACACCTTAATTCATTAAATATTACTGTAGTTTTCTGAGCATGCTTCAGTAGCTGTTGGCAGCTTACAATGCATGCCCTGGTTTACAGCATTTGTCTCATGGGTATACGTGCCATTTTGTGAGTCTTTGTGCTTTGTCATCTTGCAGGTTTTCTAGTTCACGGTTGGAGCTGCTACTGTGCTCCTTCCTGATGCCTACTGCCCACATTAGGACAGGAGGGTGGATTGCCCAGCGCAAATTTGGATTCATGGATTACAGTGACTTTTGGACCAATAGACTACACCTGCCTCTGGATCAATAGACTTAACATACCCCTGGATTTATAGATTCCACGTAATCTTGGACTCATGGACGCCTCATACATTCATACAAATGTATTATTGTCATCTTGTGTTCTTTACAAGTAAAATCTATTCCAGATCTGTCCGTCCTAGGAAGAGGGATCCCTCCTCTTTGGTTCCTCCTGAGGTTTCTTATTTTTCCCTGTTTAGGGTTTTTTTTTAAAGTTTTTCCTCACCTGGTTTGAGGGTCTAAGGGCAGAGGGTGTCACATCTGTACAGTGAGACAATTTGTAATATGTGATTTTGGCCCACACAAGTAAAATTTGATTTGATTTGATTCCCGGAGAGCATACAGCAAGGCCACCTGTGCTAAATTAATCATATGGGTGGAGCCATCAACTATTTGGCTTATTTAATTTTTTTTTCTCAATAAAGTCTAAAACTAACCAAACTTTCTTTGCTTCGGTTAATGTACACGTATATCTTAATCATGGTAGTGACTTATACGGTGTATTTCACCATCTCTGTCGGTCATCGTCATCACAAAGAGTGGCCTTGGATACGGGTTCAGAAAAGTCACTCTACATGGATGACATCAAGCTGTTTGTGAAGAGTGAGTGAGACATTGATTCACAGATCCACATCAATATGACATTGGAATGTCAGTTGAGCTAGACAAGTGTAGCTGGATGATATCAAAGAGAGGCAAGATGATGATGACTGAAGGGGTTGAACTACCAGAAGGCAACATAGCAGATGCTCAGGACAGCCACAAATACCTTGGGATCCTGCAAGCAAATGGAAATCAGGAAGAGGATGCAAGGAAGTCAGCCACAGCCAAATACCTATGTAGAGTAAGGCAAGTCCTGAAAAGTTAGCTGCATGGTCAGAACAAGATCCGAGTGATCAACATCTATGCCCTGCCCGTGATCAGATACCCTGTTGGTATAACAACCTGGACAAAGGAGGAGGGTCTGAAACAGAGGGCTTAGAATCCGACACTTTGAAGGAGAGGAACCATATTCAGTGGTCAGGCAACCATTTGCACAAGAAAAATTGGATACAACAAAAATGTACTTTATACATACTTTTCTGTGATTTCCTGAATGTGTCTTTATGTAACACATCCATGAAAGTTTTTAAGATGAAATCTAAAGAGAATTGGCTGAAAAAGAGAAGGAAATAAAAGTCCATGTTCAGTGCATGTGTTTGTGTGTGTGTGTAAACAACTACTTTCAGTTGTTTAGAACCACAAGGTTTTAATAAAGGGATCAATAAGAGGATTGACTGTAAAGTATTGACAATTTGTAACTAGCAAGGCTGTGATCAGCAGCTGTAGGAACTACCTGTGTGTAAGATGTGTGTGTGTTTTGTCCTATTTTTTTTGTGATAATTTACAGAGAAGCAGAGCTTGATTACAGCAATGAGGAGATAAGAAAGTCTGATCAGTACTGTTACTGACTGTGAATACTGATGATTTTCGTTCAGTGAGGCAGTGAGATATAGGTTAATAGAGGTGTGTGTGTGTGTGTGGTCAAAAGTAGAGAGAGAAAGCAATAAAGAAAAAAGGATACACAGAGAGGGGTTAGTGGTGCAGTGATTAGCGCTGTCGCCTCACAGCAAGAAAGTCCTGGGTTCGATTCCTGGATCAGGGCGTTTCTGTGTGGAGTTTATATGTTCTCCCTGTGTCTGCGTGGGTTTTCTCCAGGTACTCCGGCTTTCTCCCACATTCCAAAAACATGCAAACTGGGGATAGGTTAATTGGTCACTCTAAATTGCCCGTAGGTGTGAAGGTGAGTGTGGATGGTTGTTTGTCTCTATATGTCAGCCCTGCGATGAAGTGGTGACTTGTCCAGGATGTACCCCGCCTTGGCCCGAAGATGCTGAGATAGGTTTGGTTTGTTAGCAGGACCACACAGAAACTACTGGATTGATTGAAATAAATAAATAAATAAATAATAAAAATGTATGAGATCATGGGCAATGAACCAAAGAAGAATTCATTAAATTTTGGTGTTGATCCAGATAAAGAGCCAGATCCAGGGATGTTAATCTTAGGGGACTATTTAGGCCATGACAGGGATTTCTAATTAAAAAAGCTTCCACTTTTAATATTAGAATAGATTTATGATACTATTGGTATTTGTATAAACAGTTAGTCAACCTTACCACATTTTCATGATTTCTTTATTTCTTTGAGTATTAGACGTGGAGAGAAGAGTGTCAAAAAAAAAATGCTGATGTATACACATAAGTTTAGCTTTGTCAAACTGGTCATCATTGCAATTTGAGTGGTAGTGAACTGAAACATTTGTTTGCAACCATCTGTTGCAACCATTTGTTGCTGAAAAGTTGTTTAATGTTTTCAAAATACATCAGGGGATTTTGGAAAATTAAATGTAATGGATCAATAGTCCAAACAATGAAGATGAATAAATTAATAATGTGTTCACTTCCGTCTCAAATGTGAACATGTTCATCATCAACAATGTCTCTTTCTTATATAGAATTACACACTCACACACACACACACACACACACACACACACACACACACACACACACACACACACTGCAAGCGGGCATTCTTTTTCTCCAATTTTTTTTTTTTATCTCTCTCTTGCACTCCTTTTTTCCTCTTTCCACTGCTCATCCACCTCTCCTCATTTATTTAGCCTCAGATGTTCACCCTCTCCCCAATTTCCTCTGAGTCAACCTGAAGGAACACAGACTAATTATTTTTGCAAAACGGTTGTATGACAGCAATGTTCAAGTGTGCATTCCGGTATTTGTTTTTAACTTTGTGTGGATAATTTCTTTCCTTTTAAATCAGGGTTGTCAAACTCATTTTTCATTCTTGGGCCATATCAGCATTATATTTTTCTTTCAAAGGGTAGGTAGTAACTTTAAAACTATATAAATGTATCCATTCCTTATCATATTATTACATAATTGCCTCTGCATTCAAGAATTACTGGTTTTAGCGACAAATTACTGAATAAATAGCTCTGAGCACAAAAGTATAGGACAAAATAATGTCAAATAGATATTTAAGTATTCAGCTATTGTACAATAAAAAAAAAGTTCAGTAACAAAAATCACCATTGTCATGCATCAATTAATATGTTTTTACATGGATGTATAAATATAGGCTGGCATTTTTTGACAGCAGCAGTAACAAAAAGAACAGGAATAACAATAAACGAGGAAATGATGAAACCTGGTGTGAAGAAGAAACCATAATAGAAAACACAGAACAATGTGTGAAGTACATCTGAAGATATGCAAAAATAACTGTAAGAATACACTAATACATTGTGACAAATTGTTTTGGTCATCCAAAGTGGTTGCACAGGGTCTTTGCATTGTAAATATAATAAAATTACCCATTCAGCTTATTGAAATAAACAAATAAGTGGATCTAAAGTTCTTCATGTCATTATTGTTTGTCTTGAACAACTGACAATAGTTTGTCTCCGCAGAATATGCATGGTGTTCATGCCTGGCCCCTCCCTATTACCTGGGCCTAAGTAGCTTTGCTCCAACCTGCATGTTATTACAATGAATTTTACAAGAATATCTGAGCATGACACAATCACCTCATCACCTCAGATTGTCTTTATTTTCAATTTAATTTATATTTACTTTACTGTTTCAATTTCCACTCTCCTCTGATTATATCGTCATGGGATGTGCTTTGATGTGTTGTTGTCGTTGACCTTATTGTCATTGTACAAAATTAGCAGACTTTTGCTGATTTGATAATGCTTTGCAAAATAATAGCCCACTTCATCCACACTGTCACTGTCTTCATGATCTGACATGTTGCTCACACACATACCAGCTTAAAGATTTCCTCCACAGTTTAAAAAAAAAAAGAAAGAAAAAATTCAGTGCCATTTTCAATGTCTGTTAGTTCTAATCTCATTCTTGGTATCTTACGCCTTTACAGCGGGACACTGTGCATTATCCAACTGCCAACCCGCCAGGGAGAGAGCAATAGAAACTGAAGATTTGTTGCTTATTTAGGCATTGTTTATATCTGAATAGAGGGAGGTGTGATTGTGTGATGAGCCAGCAGGCAGTACAGTTTTAATTTAAATTTCACATCATTTGTAAATGGGCAATTTGGGAGGTGTAAAACTTAAGGTTTCTAGCAATAGTTTAATCTTTTCAAACTCTTGCGGGCAAACATAAAATGATGTGGTAGGCCAATTCGGCAGCAGGCCTTCGGTTTGACATGCCTGCTTTAAACCAACGCTGTGGGGACATTTCAACTTTATGATGACATAATGGCTGGTTGTCACAACTTTAAAGCATTTATTGAAGGCTAAATGTTTAGGTATGTATGAGGGAATGGGGTATGGGTAATAGGTTGGGTTAGGTATTATGTGTATGGCTAGGTTTAGGGTTAGGGAATCCAATACAATTGACGTGTCCTGATAGAGATACCAATGTGCTTATGTATGTGTGTGGTCCTCAAAATCACCTCTGTCTTTAAATCAAAGCTTTTTTATATCTTAATTACTGAAATGAAGAAGGAGATCTAAATTGCCCATAGGTGTGAATGTGAGTATGGATGGTTGTTTGTACAAATATGTTGGCCCTGTGATGAACTGGCGACTTGTCCAGGGTGTACCCCGCCTTTGCCCAAAGATGCCTTTCACATTAACCATTAATGTGAAATACTGTGTATACACATGATACACTTGATGTTGGGTCTGGTCCTAGATTCAAGAGTGTGATTGGATCACTTTAGAGAACAAAAAAGTTCCTAAAAAGTACTACATACTTCTGTGTATGTGAAATGACATTTCACTGAGTATGTGATTAATTTATATTTGAAGGCTCCACGGATTTCCAGCTATTTCATTTGCAAGTAATTAATTTCTTTCTCACAATTCTAAAACATGGCATATGGTTTGTGGGTTTTTTTCTAGCCACACACTTAAAAACAAATCAATAAAGGAGTTAAATCAATAACATCCAAGATGATCAAACCCCTAATAATTAAAAAAATTAATGTAAATCATCATTTATGTTATTAGCCCCTTTAAAAATTGCTTGGTAATGCTTAGGTTTTGACATAGCATGGTGCTCTGAAACAGACCTGTTCACAAAGTTTTTGCAATATAAGCAAGTAACCATACACTACAGAAGGCCACGTTATTTTCTGAATTCAACCTAAGCTTTATGAACCCAAAGGTTAAATTTGAAATTTATTATTTTTGTACACACAAAGAACACGCAAAGCTGTGTCACTTACAGGTATTGCTTGGCTGTGAGTCCATAGGAAGCATTATTTTGCCTCGTGTCCCCCTCCTGGCAGCAAGGGAGCATTTCAGGGTGGAAATACTGCTGGATGCCTCATCAACATCAGCTCCTGGAACGTCATAATGTTGAAATATCTAAACAACCCCTCTCAAAACAAAATTTTGAAAATGATCTCCTCTTAAAGTTTCCAATTGGGAAAAATTAGGTTTTTTTTGTTTCTTGTGATGAAACAGGCCTCATTATACAGCTAATCTAATCAAAATAATATAATATAATATAACAGAAATGACTCAGGTAGAAACACAGACATCAAAGAAAGAATACATATTAAGCATGAAGATATTATTCCCTTAGACAAATTAGACATTAACCTAACATGAAATTTGCATTTTTAAAAAGACACCTAACACAAATCAAAGGAAATTAATAAGGTAAAAAAACCCAAAACAACTTATTTTCATTACAAATTAGTATGCACAGTGTTAAAGCTTAAAATAAAACAATAACAAATACAACTGGCAGTATAGTTATATGTTTTGTTCTTTAAAATACAAACATTTAGATAACAACTAAAGTAAATAAACAAAAAAATGATGAAAAACTATTTAATTTCTACCTGAGTGGCTGCTCTTGCTGCCCATGTGGCTCTCTGACTGGCTGTGTGCGACTTGGGGGAGGTCCTGGCAGGGTTGGATTGGCGAGTCGTGTCCAGATGGGGTGACGCTGGGAGCTTTCTCCATGTTCTTCATCTCCATCTCCTCATGATGGATCCAGAGGTCAGGAGGCCGCAGATCCTTCTGGCTACCTTTTCTCTTGCTGGCGCTATGGCTAGTTCTCTTCCTGTACAGACGAGCACAAAACACAAAGGTTAGGAAACAGTGGGCAAAAGGTAAGGACATAAGTGAGGAATAGCTGATTGTGATACTCATGCTAGCAATATAAACAATGTGGGCAGGCTCCAAAATGCCACACTTTGATAAGCCATTGGTCCCTCGCATCTCACAATTTTGTGAAAATACACTATGTATATATGTATCTGTATATGTATGTTTGTATGAATCTATGTATGTAAAATGTCTGAGTGATGTTTCCTGCCTGCTTGCTGATTCTGGAAGTGTACAAATCTTGGATAGATGGCAGGTTGACACCAATGATTTTTTTGGACAGTTCTGATTGTCTGTTCTTGTTCTGTTTGGTGGCTGACCCACAACAGATGATGATGGATGTGTACAGAGGGGACCGAATAACTGTGGAAATTAAGGAGCCTATCACTATGCTGCTGTTGTGGACTTCTCCACTGTCATCTCCACGGTTTTGAGCATGCTCAGCTCCAGGTTGGTCTGACTGCACCAGAGGACCAGCTGTTCAACCTCTTCTACATATGCAGAGTTGCTATTGTCTCAAATGAGGTCAATGGCTATTCTGTTATCTTTACACTTAAGGAGGGTCTCCCGAGTTAAAATGAAACTGAACTTGCCAAATCCATAAAATGATATGAAACCCTGGGATTAAAAAAGAGAGAAAGTTAAGTGTTGTATTGTTTGGTAAGAACACATTTATGACTGATAGTGTGTAAGAAAAAAAACAAACAAACAGATAATTAGCAATCTCCCTTGTTATCAACTGTTTACCACAATCACACAGATAAATGAGAAACCTTACTTCCTCTGTTGGGCAGAGGAGTGCTGCGTGCAAATGAGTGCCACAATGACGACTACAACCACGGTGAAGGCTCCCACAGAAACCACGATGATGACCAGGAGATTGCTGTTCTTTTGGGGAGTAACGCTGCCATGAGGTGGACGCATCTGACCAATGGGAGAGTCTGAAATATGTAGATAGACAGAAGTTGAAGTAAGTAAATATGACACTTCTTTAAAAATCTAAAATAAATGTTGAAAATTAAGAACATCTATGGTTGCTGATATTATAATTAAATCAATAATCGACTGTATAAAAATTGGTTTGGTTCGATTAGTGCTTTGATGCCAAAATTTGATGCCAATCCAATACTGGCCAGTCTGATTTAATCCAACACAATACAGTTGATCTGCTATGTAATCCTGGATTTTTCTTTTTTTTTTTTTACACTGTCATAGGGCAGTTAAATTGATTGTGTATTTTAGTACTGTGGTTGTAGTTGTTGGTTGTGTTATACTAAATTGCATTATATTGAGGTGTTTTTCTAATATTGTGTCCCACTCATGCAAGTAATGAAAAGGACAATAAGTATGTCCAAGGGTACATTCAAATGATCTCAATATTAACAAAAAATGAAAATTATGTGCTTTTATAAAGATATTATGCCTAATAAAGCCTGCCTACACTTGTGCAGAGCACTTACTGCTCATTGCAACATTTATTTTTGTATTAATGAGCACAAATCTCAGTTGGGTGGATGAAATGCAAGTATGTTTGTTATGGTTAAAGATATGTTTATTATTGGAAAAAGGGAGGGAGATGAGTAAAAAAATCGCTTTCAACACCCCTAGCGGACATTATGACTATTTAGTGATACCTTTTGGATTAACCAACGTGCGTTGGTGTGTTTCAATCCCTGGTGAAGGATTTTTTTAAACAAGTTTGTATTTTTGTACCTTGATGTTATTTTTCTGCTGATACTGAGTCTTTTATTTCTCATGTTTACCAACAACTTAAAAGGCTGATCATCAGTTATTTGTGAAAGCTGAAAAATTGGATTTTCACAAGCCTTCAGTCTCCTTCAGGTATGTGATCTCAGAAAGTTTGGTCTCAGGTAAGGTCCAGATGCACCTTGCTAAGATAAAAGCAATTACTGATTGACCTACTCCAACCAGCATGAAGGAAGTACATAGATTTGGGGGATTTGCTAATTTCTATTGGAAATTCATCTGTAATTTTAGTGGTGTCGCTGCCCCTCACACCTTAACCTCTTCTAAGTTTCAGTTCTCCTGATCCCCTCAAGCTGATTGTTTTTGTCTGCCACTTTGGATACTTTTGGATACTTTTGCTTGTGCTGACTGCCCGAGTCTGCTTTTAGGGTCCTGATAAACAGCCAGTAAGTAAAGCATTAAAAAGCACATTAATGATGGAAAATCAAATAATGACATTTAAGTGTTCTTGAAAAATGCACTTTTAAAGAGACATAAAATGCAGGTCTCATTTATTAGGAATTCTAAATAAGGATTCTAATTAGGTGTTTAAAAGGGTAATATCTTTTTCCATTTCAATTTCAAGCTGTTTTTTTTTTTAAAATCCTGTTAGCTGTTCTATTTACCAAATGATTTAACTTCTCCTATTAGTCTCTTGATTTAGTCTTTAGAAGAGACTTGGGGAGGGGTCAGTGTTAGTAAAACAATTCATTCATGTAACAATTGCACTGATTGGCTGTCACCTGGTACATCCTACAAACGTTTTGCAAGTCCTGGTTTTGCAATGCTGTATTTATGATATATGAGAAGTGATAGAGACATGCTTTACAAATTGCGTTGGCTACATAGGATGGCGAAACACCTTAAAAGCGGAGACATTAAGAAGCATTTGGGGTCTCAAAACACACAAAATGACGACGAGGACACCAGGTCAGGACCCCCAGAGGCAGCATGTGCTAGCATATATTGCTAACATCTTTGCTATACTGCAAAAATATCCAGGGATTTAGCCAGCCTCGAGGATATACGCCGAGCTACAGCCTCGGTTGAAGGTAAATTCTCTTTAATGATTACGCGGATGGTGGAAGTGGAGAAGAGGGTGGAGTGACTGGAGGACGTGGATAAAAAAGGCGGGCATCAACTGAGGCTAACTCTGTCACCACTAAAGCTGAAGTGGAGGAGCTCCGTGATAAACTTGAAGATTTGGAAAACCGCAACAGTGCAATAATTTACGATTTGTGGGGGTCCCAGAAGGCAAAGAAAGCGGTAATATGACGGTGTTTATGCAAAAATTACTGACTTCTGTTTTTAACTGGGATGAAACTGTGCAGCCACCGGAAATCGAACGGGCGCACAGGGCTCCCATACCACGGCCTAATCTGGGTGGGAGACAGCGAACGATCCTGGTTTGCTTCCTACACTCGGCTGATAGACAGCGCATCCTGCGTCTGGCAAGGAATAAACCGGAGTTATCCTGGGAAGGTAACCGCATCATGATATTCCCTGATTTTTCAAGGGTCACACAGCATAAACGGGATATTCAGGGAGTGCAAGAAGGCTCTGTGTAGCTCTCAGCACGACAGACACGGAGTGGTTCTTTGATACTGCCATTTATTTAGACTCTTCCCCCATCGTTCATGCCGTGAGAACTGTTTGTACAACAACAATAAAATATATATCGGCTTACAGTAATGACTGTACATGAAATAACTTAAAGCGTTAATTTAAAAAAATGTATTACAAATGTAAAGACAAGTCATGAAAGAAGTCCTTGACACACCTTAGGCCATGCTTTGCAATATAGAGTCTTGTTTTTGTCTGTCGTAACAGCGCAAAGGCAACTAACATTGGTTCCGGGCTGAGCACAACAGCGACAATGAAATAAACGAACCCAGTATTTCTTACAATATAAACACATATGAATTTACCATTTTAGCATTTTATCTAAATTATTTAACAACATGAAAGTATTAACTATTATTTAACACAAATACAAAGACATTTACACTCCCACCAAATCACTCATTAACTTAAAATGAGGGGTTTCTAAGGTAAATAAATGTTGCGAGAGAATGTGAGAATGTGTGAGTGAGTCTGTATGAATGTGAAGTCATGTTTATGACTTAGTTAGCCTCTATTAAGGTAACTACTTTGTGGATGGGCCTTTTAAGGTGAATGGCTCTGGTATGTAGTTTACCTTTCTCACATGTAGTGTCGCTGAGAAGAAGCTTCAACTTATTCATTATACCATCTGTGCTGGGGTGAACTTCCACAACTTTGCCAAGCTTCCATTCGTTTCTGGGTAAGTTGTCATCTTGAAGAATCACTATGTCATTCACTTGTGAGTTTCGTGATTTTCTCTGCCATTTCTGCCTTTGTTGGAGATTTAGCAAGTATTACTACTTCCATCTTTGCCAAAATTCATTGGCCAGAAACTGTACTCTTCTCCACCTTTTACTCAGATAAAGATCTTCTTTACAAAACCTTCCAGGTGGAGGCAGAATGACTGATGACTTCATTGTCAATATATGGTTAGGTGTGAGTGGTTCTGGGCTGGTAGGATCATGAAGATTTGCAACATTCAGAGGCCTGCTGTTGATTATAGCCATTGTTTCATATAGAAAAGTCCTCAAGGTTGTAGTGTCGAGTCTGCTTACAGATTTATCGAGCATGAGTGTCAGGATGCTCCGAATTGTTCGGATCTGACATTCCCAAAATGTTGGCCATATGACTTGCTGATGGGACGTTCATTACAAATTCGCAGCCAAACTTTCTTTGCTGCTCTTGATCCATTCCCTTTAATAGCTTAGAAAAAACTCTCCTGGCGCCTACAAAATTTGTTCCCTGATCGCAACTCAGTTGGTGCACATGTCCTCTGATGACTATGAACGTTCGAAGTGCATTCATGAAAGCATCTGTTGTTAAGTCGTCCAGTAGCTCTATATATACTGCTCTACAGCACAGACACGTAAACAACAATCCATATCGTTTTAACTCCTTTCTGCCTTCCTTTATGATGAAGGAGCCAAAAAAATCAAGACCACAATAGGTGAAAGGAGGGGATGTCTCAGTTCTCTCTTCTGGCAGATCTGCCATTTGTTGAACTTCAGTTGTTCTTCTGTATCTCCTACAATTTACACACTTGTAAATGTGTGATGAGACCAAGTTTCCACATCCTATGATCCATATCCCATTTGCACGCAACTCATTCATTGTCATGCCTCTTCCTTGGTGAAAGACTCGCTCATGATGGTGTTTGACGAGCAGGGATGACACATGAGATTTCTTTGGAAGTTTTGCAGGATGACTTACATCATGGTGCAAAGCCAATTGGGATAGACGTCCTCCCAACCTCAGAACGTTGCTTTCATCTAAGAAGGCATTCAACTGATGTAACTTGTTATGTTTGCACAGGGTGTGTTCTTTCTGGAGCTTTAATCGTTTAATGTCTTCAGTGAATGCTTCTTCTTGCACCAATCTGATGATAAAGATTTCTGCATCTCTTCTATTTTCAAGATTGGTTGTTTTGTTTGTTCTTGGCTGAAGTCCTTTAAACTCGCTGACAAACCTCTTGAGCCTAGTGACAGCTTTCACTGCTCTAGACCAGTCAGACCATTAGGGTAGTAAGGCGGTTCACCACTGATCTCTCCTTTCGTCCTGACTGCCTGAACATATGATTTGCGAAGCACCTAGTCACTTGTTTTAATTTCTCCCACCATTTCCTCTTCCAGTGGAAGATGCTGCTGCCAAAGAAAGTCTGGTCCTAGCAGCCAATTGGACTCTTTCAGTTGAACCCCACTCAGTCCTCTTGAGGCGCAGTCAGCAGGGTTATTTTCAGAGCTGACATGTCGCCACTGTTCAGGGTTAGTGTTAGATCTTATACGCTGAATCTGGTTAGCAACAAACGTGTGAAACCTCTTTGCGTCATTGTTCACGTAACCAAGAACCACTTTTGAGTCAGTCCAGTAGTACTCTTGCAGATTTTTGATCTCAAGCTCTCTCTTGATGACCTCGCCATTATGGACTGAGGTAACAGCTGACGACAGTTCAAGCCTTGGGATTGTCATTTACTTGCTTGGGGCCACCCTTGCCTTCCTCATGACAAGTGAGCAGCTAATCTGTCTTGTTTCACTTATTGCTCGAAGGTATGAGCATGCACCATATCCATTGAAGCTTGCATCTGAAAAGTTGTGAAGCTCATATTGTTTGACCTTTCCAAAGTTTGTTGGACAATAGCTTCTTGGGATCTTTAGGGCAGCCAAATGAGGCAGATCTTTGAGCGATGACTCCCACCTTGGCAGAATGTGTTCAGGGAGATCTTGATCCAAGCTCACTTTGTCTCTGCATAGCTCCTGAAGGATCTGTTTCCCAACCAGTATGAAAGGAGCTACAAACCCTAAAGGGTCATAAACAGATGCAACGGTCGAGAGAACCCCTCTTCTTGTCAGTGGGTTTTCTTTAACCACAACCCTGAACTGAAACTCATCTGCCTCTATGCACCACTAAGCCCCACGTGCTCACTCAATGCAAGGTTCTCTGAGGGTCATGTCTAGATCTTTGGTCTGGACGCATTCTTCAGGTGGTATTGCAGAAAGTACTTCTTTGTTATTGGATACGAGCTTGTGCAGGCAAAGATTTCCTGTTCTACACAGGGCTCTTGACTCCTCAACCTAATGTATGGCTTCATCTGGTGAGTTCACGCTTGTTAAGCCATCATCTAAATAGAAACTTTGTTGTATAAACTTAATGGACTCTTCACTGAACTTTCCAAGACCCTGAGGTGCCAGATGTTTAAATCCAAAGTTGGAGCAACCAGGAGATGAAGCCGCACCAAAAAGGTGTACCTTCATTCGGTATACTGAGAATTTGGAATTCAGGTCACCTTTGTCCCACCAGAGTCTTGATGTTCCTTTGCCACATGAAACTGGTGAAACATCCGTTCCACATCACACATTATCGCTATTGGCCCTTTTCTGAATCTACACAAATCTCCAACTAATGTGTTAGTTAGGTCTGGTCTGGTTAAGAGATGGTCATTTAGAGAAGTGTCTTGAAAGTGGGCTGAACAGTCGAAAACCACACGGATTTTCCCAGGTTTATGGGGATGATAATCTCCGTGGTGCGAAATGTACCACGCTGGTTGGTTCTCGAGCTCAGTTTGGGGAACCTTCTCCGCATCTCGGGTGATTATGTCATTCATGAAATTAAAATACTCCTTGGAGTACTGCTCGTTCTTCCTCAGTCGTCACTCTAAAGCACAGAGTCTATGAACTGCACATGGTTTGTTGTTTGGAAGATTAGGTTTGTCCGTCTTGAAAGGAAGTGGGAGTTCAAACTAGCCATCTTCCTTCTGCCTGATACCTTCCTTCACCTTGGACAAAAAGAGAAGGTCTTTCTGGGAAACTAGTAAGTCATCTGTGGTCTGCTCGATGAAATCTGATTCAAGAGCTTTGATTATGTTAGTAGGATTGATTTCCTTGATCTGAGTTTTACATGCAAAGTGCACCTCTATTCTTAATTTTACTGAAGGTTGCACGATAGGTGTCACTTGGCGCACTATAACTTCCGTGGCTTGTCCCTATTGCATCACTGTAATCGCTTGTTGCTGCACTGAAGCAACCGATGATGCTCCAGCCCAGATCTGTACGCTGAGCATACGGATGGTTTTCTTCACCAGACAGGATCTCTCTTGGTAGGAGGGCTTGCTTACAGTTATAGCCTATTAACAGGTCCACATCACAATCTGGTCACCTGGAATGTGTGCTGTGTCTGCTGGAATGAACTCTGTTGTGAAAACCGGTGGCAATGGGATTCTTTTCTCTAGGTTACATCCTCTAACTTGCAAATTGGTCAGTTTCTGACAAGGTATGTCTGTTGACCTAGTGGACATTGTAGACAGCCGCAAACAAATATTCTCCTTCCTTGTATTGAGGTCATGAGCCACCTCGTCCAGAATTAATATTGTATCGCTCTGCGTGTCTAAGAGGGCATAGACCAGAACTTCTTGATCAGGTTGCTTTATGGATGAGACCCAAACTGGTAAAATTGAAAATGTCTGTGTGCTTGGGCCTTCCTGCATGACTCTATTAGTAGTTGCAGTCGAAATTGTTTCTTTGGTGTCAGCTTTGTCCTTTAAGTTGTTGTCTCTATTTGGAGATGTGGATGTTTGATGTTCTATAAATTTCTCAACATGCAGACATGTTGGATGTTTTTTCTGACACCTTTCACATGTGCTTCTGTTGTCACACCTTCTTGAGTGATGACCTGTCTTCGAACATTCAAAGCAAAGCTTCTTTTCGCGGAACTTTCTACGATTGGCAAGGATATGTCCTGTTCTTTTGCATAAGTCACATGATGGAATATTGGACTGTGTTGTGTTTGTGGACAGTGTCTTTGCTTGACTAGTTTGAGCTTTGTATTGCCTTTGTCTTTCACTTTCCATTTTCTTGACTGCTTGTATTGAAGAGATGGGATCGCAAGCAAGATCTGCTTCCTTTGACAGGAAGTCTACAAACTCTTTGAATGATGGGTATGTAGCAGTTTCTAGTTTAGTTGCCATTACCATTGCAGTTCCAAGTAGACACTAACCAGTCTGGCAATTTCAATAGAATTTTTTGGCTCTCATTGCAATCGTTAAGATCTTCTAATGTTTTGATGTGAGGTATTGCTGCTTCGGAACTTTGAAGGAAGAACGCAAACTCTTTTAACTCACTTCCATCTTTGGAGCTTATTTTTTTGCCATCCATACAACTTATCTCTGAAGGACTTCCCTATTATGAATGGGTCTTCAAAGCCTTTTTCCAACAGCTGCCAGGATGAGTCATAAGATGCCTCTGTGCCTAGTAGGAAGAAAACTTCCACCATATTCCTCGCAGTGCCACCTAGATACTGTCTTAGGTAGTACAATTTTTCATTCTTGGGAGTGTTTTTCCTGTCACTTAATGTTTCAAATGACAGTCGCCAATCATTAAACTTCAAGGGGTCTCCAGTAAACACTGCGGGTTCTCTTCATTTATAGCGTCTGCTGACGCACTAACCAAAGCAACATCTGAGTTGTTTTGAGCTTGAGTCAGGGGTGTTGAAGTCACTGGAACTTGGGGTGTGGGCTGCAGACTTGAGGGACTAGGGGCTTGACTTGTGTTTGGTGGAAACTGGGGCACAAATAGGTGGGTTGAGGCATGAAGGGCTTGAGTTATGACCGGCTGAGATTGTGGAATGAATGGTGGACCTTTAGTGTCGGGAACTTGAAATTCTACTGCTGATTCAACATCATTCAGTCGTTGAAGTGATCTGCAGTTCTCGACTTGGTCATAGACCTTGGCTCGAGCCTTTGCAGCATTCAGTTTCTGTACTTCTTCTAGGCGATCAATCTTTCTACGCCTTTCTTGAATTGCTTGCTGTCTAGCTAGCTTCTCAGATTCAAACTGTGCCAGCCGTTGCTTATCTTCAGCTTCTAGTCTTTGTAGTTCTGTTGCTTCCTTATCTTGTTCATCCAGCACCGCCAGAACTTCTTGAGCTGCTGCGGCTTCTGCTACAGCCTCATTTTTTTTCACTGAGAGGATGCTGGAACTGACAGAACTATACTTTGATTTATGAGACCTCGATAAAGCACTTGTGGAATCTAGGATTGATCCAAAATCAGGCCAAGGTTCTGCTTCTTCCTGCTCTGGATATCCTGTCAGATGTCTTACTGCCCTTTGAATAATATGATCCGAGAGTGATATACATGTGTCAACTCTTCGCCGCACATCTGGTTCTGGAGTTTGCACTCTACATAACTCTTCATAGATAACCTTAACGTCGAAGCAGGCAGCCTTAATATTTTCAATGAGTTCCTTTAAATCATCTTCTGAGGCTGTATCAGACAATATATCTTTGCCTACTCTTGCATAATACCGCCATTTCTCATAGATGATTTTGTATTGACGTTACAAAGTCTTTAGCCTTTCCTCTTTAAGTTCCTTTCCCTTTTCTGTCAGGGTTCGGTTTCTTTCACTTCTTCGCAGCCTTTCTACTTCTGCCGATTCAGTGCTTGTGGCTTCAGGTTCAGTAAGAGATCCTGTATTTTCATTGCAGCTCTCAGTGTTTGCGTCTGACATTTTGAGGTATCTTGAGTGATTTGTGATGTGTGTATGATATATTGACTTGGATTTCTATGAGCTATGTGTTAATGCAAGTTGCAGTAAGTTTAAATGAGATTCCTTGATCACTGCATATAAACAATGTGATTCAGCTTAACTCAGTTTCTAAACACAAATTGCATCAGACAACTGTTTTAGCAGTAGCAACTTATCAAACTTAAAGCTATTGTTGATTCAAAACAAGTGAAAATATCGACACAAATATTCAAACACAAGTACCTTAGTATAAATCTTAATTGGAAAGATAATATATCAAAATGGATTAAATCACTGATGCGTCACATACACAACATACATTTTCACACTTTAAGTTAAGACTGAAAATGTCCCCTTTAACCTTATGATAAAGCAATAGTACAGAATCTTTAATCTTCATTTAAATTTACTTCGCTTTCTGCTTTTAACTTCTAACAGTAATCATATATGAACATGTTCTCTAGAATTTTATTCCAAACATATAGGCTTAATATAGGTGATAAACCTGAGTCTTTGATTGCAGCTTTAATATCGAGCCATTTCTCTCACCACTTTGACTTGGAGGCTGGCGGAGCGCTTTCTGGCTTCACTTTGAAAGTTGCACTTGAGACACAGTCTAATCGCTGTCGATACGCCAACACCTTTTATGGGCTTCACTTATCTGATGCGCGGGATGCTCGTCGCGGTGCTACACCGGTCTCTTCATCTCTCCTGCCCGTGTGGAGCAGTCGAGTTCTCACTGTAGCGCTCATCACGACAGACACGGATTGGTTCTTTGATACTGGCATTTATTTCGACTCTTCCCCCATCGTTCATGCCGTGAGAACTGTTTGTACAACAACAATAAAATATATATCGGCTTACAATAATGACTGTACATGAAATAACTTAACGCGTAAATATAAACAAATGTATCACAAATGTAAAGAAAAATACCTCGTTGGCCGCTTGTCATGAGAGAGGTCCTTGACACACCTTAGGCCATGCTTTGCAATATAGAGTCTTGTTTTTGTCTGTCGTAACAGCGCAAAGGCAACTAACATTCGTTCCGGGCTGAGCACAACAGCGACAATGAAATATACAATGTAAATACAATTAAATTAACCCAGTATTTCTTACAATATAAACACATATGAATTTACTCTTAACATTTTATCTAAATGATTTAACAACATGAAAGTATTAACTATTATTTAACACAAATACAAAGACATTTACACTCTGCGTGAGCGCAACATGAAGTTTGCGCACGTTTACCCAGCTATCCTACGGATTGAGCACAACTGGGGGCAGAAGTACTTTGATGACCCGAAAAAAGCAATGGAATATATTTAGACGGATCCGGTGTGAGGATGAACTGGATACGGCCAGGACTAATAAGATTGTTCAACATGTTCGTCTCTGAGGCAAGTCAACCTCGAGGAGAGACTGGATTGAGAAGATAGTGGAGGAAAAATAGGGAGATAGACACTGTACATTAGGGTACATTATGCAGAAATTAGTTTATTTTGTGTATTTTATTTATTTATTTTTTT
Source organism: Mola mola (assembly GCA_001698575.1). NCBI lineage: Eukaryota > Metazoa > Chordata > Actinopteri > Tetraodontiformes > Molidae > Mola > Mola mola. The sequence goes on from KV751396.1 coordinate 1,377,867, forward strand.
GGCTCATTTTCTCCCCTAGTTTGTTTATTATTGGACTGAAAAGGACTAAAAGCTTGACGTTATGGACAAGAAATTAATATTCCCCCCAGTATTATATTTATTTTGATCTCAAACTGGCTGATTTTCATGTAGTGATAACGATGATATCAGGCAAAGTGGGGTAAGTCACTTGTCTGTCGATGCTCATGGACCGTCAGTGGGTTTCTGTTAAAGGGGTTGAAACAATTTTCAATGTTACGTGTTATATCTGGGTAGTTTGGTTCTTCAGTTTAGAAGGGGCTACTGTGGTTAAGCATTATAAGCATATAGGGAAGGAGTGGTTGTTTCTCGTGTATATGTCTTTAATTTTTTTATGACTACTATATTGATAACTTGAGCAGTTCCACTTGGAATGTGAAGGGTCTGGGACACCAAATTAAGAGGATAAAGGTATTATCAATTTTGAAATTTAAACAAATTGATATAGGAATTTTACAGGAGACACATCTCACAGGTGAAGAATCTGAAAAGTTATGTAGGGATTGGGTGAGTCAAGTTTATTACAGTGTAGAATCTGGCCAAAGCCACGTGGTGTTAACACTAAAAAAAAAAAAATTACTATTCAAATGCATCAGGCAAATTAAAGACACAATGGGATGGATTTTAATACTAATTGCAGAAATACAAGGCCACATGATAGTTTTGGCGAATGCAGCAGGCTGGAGATTACAATGCTATTATTTGTGATTTTAATTTGGTAATGGATCCTATCCTGGATCATGATAGTACTACCTCAATTAGTACGTCGAAGGCTTCACTGACAGTAAAACATATGGCTGAGTGCCTGGGTTATATAGATGTATGGAGGATATTGAATCCAAAAGCAAGGGATTCTACTTTTTTTTGTCCCCACACAAAACATTTTCCCGCATAGACTTTTTCCTTATTTACAAAAGTTTGTTGCAGTCAGTTATTTAGTTATTTCCTGTTTATTTGGGAGTATCTTAATGTCAGATCATGCCTTAGTTGGCCTGCAGGTGTGGCCCTTTAGCTACAGGATTCGTATGATGTATAATTCATCACTTACAAGAATCGGGATTGAAGGGAGGCCCTTAGAAACCAAATTAGGATATATATTGAGTTAAATGAATCCACAGCTCCCTCTTCAGGGATTGCCTTGGAAGCCCTGAAAGCCACACTGAGGGGTTTTGTTATTCAATACGCTTCACATAAGAAAAAGAGGAGGTTGGCAAAACAAACTGAAATTGAAGAAAAAGTTAAGAAGATTGAGTTAAATTTAAAAAGGAACTTTAATTCTGAGGATTTTAGGACTCTGAAACAACTGAAATATGATTATAATTGCATCCTGTCACAAAAAGTGGAGTTCTCACTCTTCAGAATGAGACAAAATTATTACAAATTGGGGGATAAAGCGGTGCGACTATTGGAGACTATCATCTATTATCTCGGCCATCAGATCAAAGGAGGGAGAATTAAAAGGCAAGTCTGTAGATTTTAATAATGGTTTTAAAGAGTTCTATGAAGAATTACATACAGCAGACTCGCAGCATTTTGAAGGATGCATGGAAAAATTTTTCCAAGGATTGGATCTTCCCAGACTGTCTGAGTAACAAAAGGCAAACCTTGACCACCCAATACCCATTGAAGAAACTGGTTGGGTAATTAAAGGACTACCAAGTGGAAAAGCCCTGGGACCAGATGGTTTTACAGCTCAAGTTTTTAAATGCTATGCTTCTGAACTAACACCTTTGTTACTTAGTATGTACAATGAGGGAATTTGAGAGGGGAGAGCTGCCAGCCAAATTATCAAAAGCCTTAATTACACAGATTCTTAAAAAGGATAAAGATCCATATGACTGTAAGAACTATTGTCCAATTTCCCTTATTTCATTGGATACCAAAATTTTGTCCAAAGTCCTTGCTAATAGGCTGGAGGAGGTAATGACCTCTCTAGTACATGATCAGGTGGGTTTTATTCGAAAACTGGTGCAGGCGACAACGTTAGACGCTTTATTAAGATTATGTGGGCAGGTTCAAACTCCAATTTTCCGGTTGCTGCAGCCTTGCTTGATGCTGAGAAAGCATTTGATTGGGTGGATTGGAGGTATCTGGTTAGGACTCTAGATAAGTTTGGTTTTGGGAAAAATTTTATGAAGTGGGTGCGTCTATTATATAATCGGCCGGAAGCAGCATTGCAAACAAATCGGTACATATCATCATATTTTGAATTGGGGAGAGGCACACGTTACGGCTCGCCGCTCAACTCTCTGTTATTCTGTTTGACAATGGAACCTCTTGCAGCATCGATCAGGGTGGTAATAACTTCCCAGGAGTTATGTGCATTGGAGTTGTCCATAAATTGTTAATGTATGCAGACAATATTCTTTCATTGATTTCTGATCCCGTGGTATCAATTCCCTCCTTGCTGGACACGATTAATACCTTATCGAAGTTCTCAGGATATAAAGTCAATTAGGATAAATCAGAGGCCCTACGCTTAACAAAGCACTACCCAACGGAATTTTTTCAAGCTAGTAGATTTAGATGGCCCAAACAAGGGTTGAAATATTTGGGTATCCCTTATCCTCCCAGTTTGGATGAAATTATTTAAGGGAATTTTGACCCTTTAATGCAGAGGCTTGATATAGATGTGTAACGCTGGTCTTCACTGTATTTGTCTTTATGGGAAAAGTAAATGTAATCAAAAATTAATCTCATCCCTAGGATTAATTACCTGCTATCCGCCCTCCCTTTATAAATTCCAGGCAGTTATTTCAAGAGATTTGATTGCATATTTAAAGAATTTCTCTGGAATGTAAAGCAACCATGTATGAATATGAGGAAATTACAAAATACAGTCAAGAACAGTGGTTTAGGACTCCTAAATTTGGTTTGTTATTATTATGCATTTGGTCTGAGGCATCTGGCACAATGGGAGACGGCTCCAGAAAGAGCCATGGTACAATATAGAGCAGTTTGTGTTTGCTCCTCTCCCCTTGCTTCACTGCCTGTCTAAGCACAAGAAGGCTCACCCAATCATATTTCACCTTCAGAGCGTTTGGAATAGAGTCTCAGGGTTGATAGAGTTTGATCCCTTTTTAAACAGCTTCTCTAGTATTTGGCTAAATCCTAAATTGAAGATTAATAAAAAAAAAAAAAAAAAAAAAATTTTTTTGGAAAAAAAGAGTGGGTAGAAAGAGGTATCCTTAGATTAGAAAACCTATACAGCAACAATACACTTAAGTTGTTTGACGACCTAAATGAACAACATGATCTACCTAAAACCCAGTTCTGGAGATGTCTTCGATTACGCCATGTCTTGCAAAGGCTAAATGTGTTACTCCCCAAAGCCAGCAGATAAGCTACATAAAATCCTTCAGGTACTGGGTGGCGGACATGAAGCAGCTAAGTATTATAAGATGCTGTTGGAATATGGGGATGCTGTGATGTCGGCCCTTAGACTTCCCTGGGACATGGACTTGGGGGTTTCATTTGATGACCAGGACTGGGACAGGATTTGTGGCAACTCCCAAATTATGTCGAGAGATCTTAGGGTGAGACTTGGTCAATTTCTTCACCAATTTTATTGGACTCCAATAGGCTCTACAGGCTTGGTTTGAAAGATTCAGGTTCTTGCTGGAAGTGTGGTATGGATGAAGGTACACTGGTGCATGCGCTCTGGTGCACAGAGATTGATCAATATTGGATGAAGATTCACTGCTACATTGCTAATGTCTTAAGACAGTTTGGCTTCTTTCCTGTTATATATAGTAGGAGACTGTAAAGTGTTATCTGCTTGTCCACAACAACTGAAACAATGGGCACTGACTCCTGTCATGATTGGACAACAAATCATCCTTATGAACTGGAAGACACCTGGAGAACCCCTTGTTCAAGAATGGGTGACTGAATTAAGTAAAGTGGCAGCATGTGAAAGGATCTCATATAAATTGCAGGACAGGACAGAAACATTTCTCCTAAAATGGAGCATGTACCTTAACTATATTGAATGTATCAAAGTAAAGGCGAAGTGGATGCACATTGTTTGTAATGAGCAGACAGGAGATAAGGGGCTGTGATATGATATTATGGTATTCTTTTTTCTTTTTCAATCTTTTGCACATCTATAGAATAGTATCTGTGTAGTTGATGTGCCCTGTCATCTCCGTCTCTGTTAATAATGCTTTGATGTTGTTATGATTTGCAAGGTTTCTTAATCAAGAGAAGTAGATCACTTAAGAAGTAGCTGACCCTTCCTGGTTGATATTGGGGGTTTTGAATAGCTTGAATCATATATAATGTGTTGAATGATTGATATGAAAGCTAAAAAATTAAAAAAAAAAATGGAAGTCAAAAAAAAAAATGGAGTTACCAAGATTCAGTGATGTCCAACCTGTGAATCAGTGTAAGATAACATGAGAACTATAGAGAATGAAAGTGATTGCCTGACGCTTATTCCATTTGAATATGAGCACAAAATAAAGTTTAGATAAGATAAAAAAAACACAAACACTAAACAAATTATTGGTAACTATACTGGAGATGTTCTCTTCTAAGTATAAAATGTAATGTCATTCTAACCATTGTTTAGAACTGCAACAAATAATAAATTGATCAAAAGAAAATTATTCAGTGTTTTGATAACTATTTTGATAATCGAATATTTGTTTTGAGGTTCTTGTTTTGAACAAAATAAACATTTGTAGTTTTTCAGCTTCTTAAATCAGGATTTGCTGCTGCTTTTGTCATTTCTGGCAGTACAAAATAGTTTTTAGGTTTTTTAACAATTTTTGTGGGTTAAAAAAAAATAATGGCACCACTTTCAGCTCTGAAAAAATGTGATAAGCAATCTTCAATTTTTTTTTGACAATTTATAGAGTAAGCTATTTACAGAGGAAATAATTGCTAAATTAATTGATGAATAAAATAACGATTAGTTGCAGCTTGAGTTATAGCCTCTGGTTAAAAACTAGGGGCCTCCTCTGTCACAATCGAGTCTGAAATTATTCTCAATATAGTTGTGTTCATTTTTGTCATATTAAAAAAAGATTTATGCTATGAGAGTCTCTTTATTCTGACCCTCTATAAAGATCATAATTTCCTCCAATTTGTAACAACACTAAAAGATTGTGAAAAATGAAATCCATTTTTTTTTTTTTTTCCAGCCAGCACCAATGCAAAAGACTAACCAGGATATAGATCAATTAAAGGCTGTTTGTCAGGACACAGTGAGTCATTGAAGTGAGTTTAAAGATGACTGAGGCGAATATTTAAAGAAAAACAGTTAGTCAGTGTGATATTCTGATGATACTGCAGAAACACATGCACAAACCCACACACGCGCACATTCAGCCAACAGGAGAGCAGGTTGTATATAGGCTATAATAAACCCAAAAGTGACTGTGCTTTTGGACTCTTTCAGTGGAGCTGAAAAACAGTGAGCATGTGCGTTACCATTGATGCTGCTCCTGTCAATCAGGGTGGTGTCAGATGGCCAGTAGGCGTTGTCTCCCCCTCGACCTAGGGGCCAAAAAAAGAAAGGAACAACAAAATGAAAGATAACAGTACAGATGAGGAAGCATCAAAGCAGTTCAATCCTAAAATATACTTAAAATCCACTATGTAGGAATTGTTTACTAGTAATAGCATGAATTTAAATTTGTCAATTTGTACAACTACAGTACAATCAGTTAAAATGAAGCAGAGCAAAGTGCATTTAAAGACTTCCACATCTGAAATACATTTTAAAAATGAATTTAAAATTTGGCACAATATATAATTTTCTCACATTTTACAGCTAAAAGTTCGTTTCTTCATATCTCACCATGCAGCAGGAGGTACTTAGGTTAAAGTAGTGTTCAAAAATCTTTCTGTGTACATTACATAGTGTGTATATCTATGTGTGTTTGTATGTTTACAGTTGAACATCCATAGTAGCAGGGCTAAAAATCAATCTTCCCTTCTCTTCTGACAAGTGTTCCAATTTAAGTATAAGGCCTGAATGTACCACATACATACGTGTGCTTCCGCGCACACACACACACACACACCATTTAAGAGAACTATTTAACACCCTGACACCGGAGCTGTTTCTCTCTGGTTCAATGTTCCAATGCCTGAATCACTTGACTGAAGACATTTGTTGAAAGCAGCGAGGACCTCAGACAAAGATGGTCAGAATTCTGGGAAACTGGATTCAGTAATTACTGATAATAGTGGACCAGAATGTAATATTGTTGTTAATGGTGGTTGTTAATCTTGGACTTCAGAGCAAATTATATTATATATATACGTATAGTTGGCGCATATAGGGACGAACTGAAATCTACTTGAATCACAACTTTTCCAGAGAGAGCTTCTGTGTGTTCCGAGAAGGGGTATGACTTTGGGGATGGCAAGACATAGCAGGCAAGGACAAAAGAAAGGTGAGGCTGCAGAATAACAAGATAGTTGCACCTTTAACAGTGTGTGAAAATGGCAAACAGCTGGGATATTTTCACATTCACATTTCACATTTCACAGTGAGTTGAGGATTTACTTTCGGGCAAAATACACATCAAACATGTGGTCTGTAGTGCTCTTTCTTGGCATGAAACCATACTGCTGCTCACAAATCATCACTTCTTCTCTTAGCCTTGCTTCCACTACTCTTCCCAAAAGCTTCATTGTATGGCTCATCAGCTTTATCCCTCTGTAGTTGCTACCACTCTGGACATCATCTTTGTTCTTAAACATCGGCACCAGTACATTTTTCCTTCATTCTTCGGGCATCTTCTCACTGTCCAAGATCATGTTGAACTGCTTCATCAAAAACTTCACTGCCCTCTCTCCTACACACTTCCATACCTCTACCAGTATGTCATCAGGACCAACTGCCTTTCCATTCTTCATCCTCTTCAAAGCTTTTCTCACTTAATTTTTACTAATCTTTCTAACTTCCTGTTTCACAGTTTCCATCTCACCCACCCTTCTTTCCCTCTCATTTTCTTCATTCATCCTCAAATTACTCCTTTCATCTTCTCAGTACGCTCTCCTCACTTGTTAGTACATTTCCATCCCTGTCCTTAATCACCCAAACCTGCTACACATCCCTTCCAGTTCCATCCCTCTGCCTTGCCAGACGATACAGATCCTTTTTTCCTTCCTTAGTGCCCAACATCTCATACAGCTCATCATATATTTTCTGTGTAGCCTTTGCCACCTCCCTCTTCACCTTATGTTACATCACCTTGTATTCCTTTCTACTCTCTCTTCCTCATCAACCTCTTCCTCTGAATACTCCCCTATACTTCCTCCTTCCACCACCAAGTATCCTTATCATCCCACCTCTGTACAGATGACATACTAAACACCTCCCTACCTGTCTTCCTGATCAATGTTGCTGTGGTTACCCAGTCATCTGGCAGTTTATCAAAACCACCCAGAGCCTGTCTCAACATCTTCCTGAAGTCCTCACAGCAGTCTTCCTTTTTCAGCTTCCATCATTTGATCCTCTGCTCAACCCTTGCTGTCTTCGTCTTCCTCTCCACCAGAGTCATCCGACACACTACCATCCAATGCTGTCTAGCTATACCCTTTCCTGTCAGTACCATGCAGTCTCCAATCTCTTTCGGATCCTGCCTGCACTCTTATATGTCACCCTGTGTTCCTCTTTTGGAAGTAGGTATTCACCACAACCATTTCTCCTTCCAGGTTCGTTTCCTTGACACAAAACCTGCCTTTCACCACCTCATCACCTCTGTTCCCTTCACCACCATGCCCATTGAAGTCTGCTCCAATCACCACTCTCTCCTCCCTGGTAATACTCACTACCACTTCATCTACTACTTCAACTTGCTCTATATGAAGCCATATGATATATATAAATAACATTTTAATGGGACAATTTATCCCTATATCAAAAATACATGTTTTTTTCTCTGACTCATAGTGTTATTCATCCATCTACGTTGTTATGGGTTGAATCACTATTTTCCGATAATGTTAACAGAAAATCAAGTGATGGAACTAGAAGGCACTTGTAGCATTTAACACACCTAAAAAGGAAGGAACACAAGTGCAATTGCTGTGACCCGGTACAAAACAAGTGAGCTATTATTTTTTGACATTATCATGTGGGGTGTCATGTACTGTAGTTGAGCTAAATTTCACACCAAAACCATGTACAATATCATAAAAGTCATCATGCTGTGTAAAATCTGATTAAAAGCAGAATACAGTGATTTGCAAATACTTTTTAACGAGTTTTCAATTGAATACAGCACAAAGATAAGATATTTAATGTTCAACTGATAAAATTTATAGATTTATTTGTATTTATTTATTCATTTATTTTTAAATATACACACATTTTGAATGTCTGCAAAAGTTAGAGCTGGAGCTTGTTTACTACTGTGTTATATCAGCTTTTCTTCTGACAACACAAGGCCCTCAAGATACTAATTGTTGAATTATTAAGGGTGGAAGTCTTCCTCATTCTTGCTTAATTTACATCTTAAGTTGCCCAACAGTAAGTTTGTTTCATAATATATTTTCTTTGGTAGAAGGTCTGGACTGTAATAAAGGTCTGGACTCAAGTACCTGCACTCTTTTAGTGAGAAGCCATGCTGTTGTAACTCTTGCAGAATTTGGCTCATCATTGTCTTGTTGAAATAAGTAAGGGATGGCCATAAAAAATATCATCTGGATGAAAGCAAATGTTGCCCCTAAGCCTGTATGTATCTCTCAGTATTAATGGTTCCTTCACAGATGTGCCAATCACTCCTGATGCCATGGGCACTAATACACCCCATATCACTATAGATGCTGACTTTTGAACTTTGCTATGATAACAATCTGGATGGTTCTTCATTCATCATTAACCTGGAGGACTCAATGGTCATTATTTCCGAAAAAAAAATTCAGACCATCTAGGATGAGCTCATTCCCCAGAGATGTTGGCTTTACTTCTGGATGTTGTTGGAATCTTAACCTACATTTGTAGAAGCAGCGACGTACTGTGTTAAATGACAATGGTTTTCCGAAATGTTCCTGAGCTCATGTTATAATATGCATTGCAGAATGATGCCTGCCTTTAATGCAGTGCTGTCTGTGGGATCAAGGTCACAGGCATTCAATGTTGGTTTTCAGCCTTGCCCTTTATATGCAGAGATTTCTCCAGATTCTCTGAAACTTTAAATGATATTATGGACTGTAGATTGTGGAATCTCTAAATTCCTCGCAACTACACATTGAAAAATGCTGTTTATTAACTGCTGGACTATTTGCCCATACAGTCTTTCACAAAGGGGAGAACCTCAAGCTATTCTTGCTTATGAACAACTGAGCCTTTCTAGATTGCTCCCTTTATACCTAATCATGGTAAACCCAATATGGCGCCGCTCTAGTGGCAGCCAGTTACTGCAGCTCCGACCTTTTTTCCGTGTTTTAGTACTTTTTAGCGTGTGTTTGTGCTCGTTTTGTGTTTGTTTTTGTACTTTAATCCGCCGTATACATTCAACCATGGATGTGCTGAACCTGGTGAAGGCAGTGGTATGCCTTCTACTCATTTTCGAACTTTTTGTAGCTGCATCGGGAGACCCATTCAGCCACAGCTCCATTGTTTACACACGTGAGCAACTGTTAGCGCTGTGCAGCACCACGATACTCCCTGGAGAAAGTCCGGAGATCCCCGCGGAACTAAGGAGAAGGAAGAGGGGATGCAGAGCTGGAGCGAAGCGCCAAGAGCGGAACAGACGGTACAAACCATGCATACCGTCTGTTATTATGGGGAATGTTAGATCTCTCCCTAATAAGATGGAGGAGCTAACGGCGCTAGCTAGGCTGCAGTGGGAGTATCGGCAGTGTAACATCATGTGCTTCACAGAGACGTGGCTGAATGAACTTTCTATGGACTCGCTGGTAAATCTGGACGGTTTTCAACTCGTGAGAGCGGACAGGAGAGCGAAGGAGAGTGGTAAGAGGAAGGGTGGGGGTATAGCGATGTTTGTAAACGAGAGATGGTGCAACCCTGGGCACATCAGTGTGAAGGAACAGTGCTGCACAAAAGACATTGAACTGTTAGCTGTTAGCATTCGGCCATACTACCTACCGAGGGAGTTTTCGCACGTCATCGCGATAACGGTGTACATCCCCCCCTCGGCCGATGCTACAGCTGCATGTGAGCACATTCACACTGTAGTGTCCCAGCTACAGGCATCGCACCCCCAGTCCCTCCTCCTCATCTCAGGGGACTTCAATCGTGCTTCCCTCTCCTCTACTCTCCCCACCTTCACCCAGTATGTTGATTGCCACACCAGAGACAATAGGACACTGGACTGACTGTATGGCAATACAAAGGAAGCATACACCTCCTCACCCCTCCCCCCGCTTGGTCGCTCCCTGCTTACACACCTATGGTGAATAAACAACCCCCAACCAAAAGGTGTGTGAGGAAGTGGTCTGAGGAGTCTAGTGAGGCTCTGAGAGACTGCTTCGAAACAACTGACTGGGAAGTGCTCTGCGGGCCTCACGGGGAGGACATTGACAGTTTGACACACTGCATCACGGACTACATAAACTTCTGTGTAGAGAACACTGTGCCAATCAGGAAGGTACGGTGCTTCTCTAACAACAAACCCTGGGTGACCCCAGAGCTGAAGGCCCTACTGAACGAAAAGAAGAGGGCTTTCAGATCTGGGGATAAAGAAGAGCTGAGGAGGGTTCAGAGGGAACTCAAATACAAAATAAGGAGATCCAAGGACAGCTACAGGAGGAAGGTGGAGGAACACCTTCAGCAGAAAAATGTCAGAGAGGTTTGGAGAGGCCTGGAAAAAATCTCAGGCCACAGCAAAGGTGGAGGGAGGGGTCCAGAGTCTGGTGACCAGAAGTGGGCAAATGATCTGAATCTGTTCTTCAACAGATTTGATTCTG